>LGSN01000951.1:0-15537 GCA_001314375.1 Phytophthora podocarpi | reverse complement strand
CTCCTTCCTGGATACTTTCGAGGTTCGGCATAGCAACGTTAGAGACAAAAAGCTGCCAGTGGAAAAGCGGGTCCCGAAATATGCAGTCATTCCGTATCGACTGTCGGAGTCTATGGTTCGCGACGGTCTTGCTCTGATTGACCACAAGACGCCTTTTGGAGACACAATGGATCTTAGTACACCGCCAGATACAACCGTTGAATGCTGGGTGCTTACGGTTGATGGGATTGGAGATTTTACNCGCCGATGAAAACACCAGCGCCTAACAAAGGCAAGCGCGTCCCTCCCCGGACGCTTGGGCTGAGCTTGTTATCAGACGCTAACACGGATCTGGTGTTTATGCCGCTGAATATCAACGGCAGTCACTGGACGTGCCTCGTGGTAGATCGACCCAGGACCACTATCTACTGCTACGATAGTCTTGACAAGCGGGCGAACCAGAACTTGCTTGCTGATCTGGTCGATGAGCTTGCGAGGAAGAGCCTTGCGCAGTCTTACCAGATAACACCTGTGCACAGCCCCATCCAGAAAGACGGCGACAACTGCGGGCTGTTCATCTGCTTATACATTTGGCGTCGTTTCTTCAAGGCGGCCGGCAACGACTACACGCCCACAGGTCTACCTCGCTGCCGGTGGGATATTCTGCGGACCGCGGTGAATTTCAGCGACGCAAGCAAAGACAATAAGACGGCCGCCGAGTAAGCAGCGCAACTAAGGGCATCAATACATGTTTGCATGGTTCATAGTTATTGTCCATGTTCCCCGTGTCCGTCCATGCTTCCATGTTTCAACCATTGATGCGTGATATGGATACATTACATGAGGTAGGTTCCGTGTATGCAAAATAAGAATGAGTCCTCCGACCGACAGCTCAGAATCTCAATCAGTCTTCAATTTTGATGTCGTTCTGTTAACATGTTTTGGACATGTTTCGACATAGCACAAACATAGACATAATACATTACCACTCTCGTAAGATATCCGTAATTTATTCTGGACCTTTGAGTGAAAACATGGATGAAACCTGGGTATTGTCCAGGATCCCACTAACTTAATCCTTATAGAAAACATGGGCTATATCACTGGCCATTTCATTTGCCAAAAAAAAACGGCACAAGAAGCGCAATTTTGATCGAAAGTAGAGGCAGCCGACGACGTGTTTGCGTGCCGTGTGAGCATGCCCGAAGCGCTGGAAAACGCTACTGTGAATCGAACTCGGCGCTGTTTAGATGAACCTCACCAAAGTTCCTTGCAAGGCCAAAAGAAGCGTAAAACAAGTGGAGGCGACGACGAGTGGAGGGCTACTAACACGACTACAGACTCTGAAGGAACACGTGGAGAGGGGTTGCCCGCGAATAATCTCATCAGATTATCAAACGCAGAGATGGTGAACTGTCCAGAGCCCAGCACTTCGTCGTTTGACACGTGGAAGGAGTTTGCAGACTATTTCCACTCTTATGCGAGAGCCACTTACCAGCCATTCCGGTGAGCTTACTGTATTCTGTGCTGATTCTAAGAAACACGTACTTTTACGTATGCCAACTGATGGTATCTGTTGATCTGGGGACAGAATTCGCGACACAGTTTCAATTGAAGCTATGAACAAGAAGGCTAGTAAGCAATGTGCTTCTGGTGTTCCTCGCGTTGTACCAGATAGTTGTGGAGCGACGAAGGACAGCGAAAAGCCCATAGATAGTCGTACCATGATCTGTACGCATGCTGGAAAGCCTCGCATTCGTGGTACCGTACGCTTATGACTGTGGTTCGTGGTCAATCAATACGTACTAACGTTAAATTAAATGCTGATACAGGAAAAAAGGAACGAACGGTGCAAACCTATCGAGCATTTGGATGTCCCGCAGTTGTCTGTGCTCAGATTATGCCGACACCTGGCAGTGAAGCGAATGACGAGAGTGCGTATCGGGTCCAGATAACCAGAAGTGTCACTCAACACAACCACAGCATAGGCGAATCCAATTTTCGACAGTATGCTGAAAACCGAAAAATTGTTGACCGCTCCCTGCTGGGTCTTGCCAAGGATCTACATAAAGGAGGGGCCTCAGTCAAGCAAATTACGAATATCCTGAAACGTCGTACTGGTAAGTGCTGTTAGTAAATTGACATATGGCAAGATAAAACTCACGACAGCTCCAATGTTTTCTACAGACAAAACAATTCTACCCAAGGATATTCACAACATCGTTCAACAATTTAAGCTGAAAGAGAAAGTGGGTTCGTTGGAATCCCGCGTTGATCGAGTTCTTCAAGAGTTTGCCGTTGAGAGTGGGAACACAGCTCGAGTTCTAACGAACGCGGACGGAACGGCGTGCTGTATTTCTATCCAGACACGCAAGATGCGCCAGATGATGGAAGTAGTCATGGTCGACGCAACTCACGGTAAGAGGAGGATTATATCTAATTATCGGAAACTATTACTTGAGGACATTGCTAACGCTTTATTTTTTGTCAGGGTCGAAAATAAGCTTTTCAGCTTCATGGTGCATGACATCTGTGGAAAGGAGCAATTTGTCTTGCATTCCTTTTTAGACAGAGAGACGGCATCAAACTTCCGTCATGTGGCTCACACCATCAAGAGGAACAACCCGAGCTGGGAAAAAATTGCTGTGATCGTGGTATGAAGCAGATATTGTTGACTTGTTTCAAATTGTTTTCTCAATTTTTTCTTCTCATTTTGTGGGTTGATGCTTGTGTAGGTTGGCAAGGACTTCACAGAAACTGCTGTTTTGCAGCAAGAATTTCCGAGCGCTCGGATACTGCTGTGCCACTTTCACGTGTATGGAGCTCTTCATGAAAAACTGCGCACGTATCGGTTCCCCGCAGATACGCATGAAGCTGTCAAAGGTGTGTTTCGATTGCTAGCACAGTCGAAATGTGAAGAAGAGTACGCGAATGCGCGCTAATTTATGATTAGACTGCTACCTGGGCGAGGCAATGACCCCTTTCTTGCCTACTTTAACGAACACTGGGACAACTGCAAAGACAAGTGGGTGAATTACGAGCGCGCTAATATTCGGCACCTTGGCAACAACACCGATAATCAATTAGAGTCGGCATGGGGAAAGCTGAAGCCAGAATTAGAGCTGTCAACGCCTCTTGATCAAGCCATACAAACTATTGTCGCTAGCCAAGCTGTCAAGGACAAGGAATTTGACATGCGCAACCGTGTAGGTGAAGTATGGACTGGATAGGCATGGGTACGAGTTCTGACTTCGTGTCTTGTTCCAGGATATTCAAGCCGAGACCAATCGAGACTACGACAAAGAGATGGCAGAGCTACTTGCATGCGTTTCAGTCCATGCGACTCAACTTATCAAGCCTGAGTACAAGTTTGCTATTGCGGTAAGCTTAAGGACATTGTAGTGCTTACGTATATTTTGACACGAATGACTTGGGTTTGATACTGGTAGGAGTCAACAAATTATGCTTTCCAGAGATTGGCGAACGGGGCCTACGGAATTAGCGCGGGCTCTGGTGATACGTACGACTATGTCACAGACCTTAACTGTGCCGAGTGTTCGTGCCTATTTTATTGGACCTGCTTGTTACCTTGTCGCCATATCATGTTTCTCAGGAAAAAGGTTAGTAAAAATTCACTTGTAAGTTGCGCTCATCACAACCTGTAATGACTAACGCTCGTTGCGTATTTTAGCTGAAAATGAACAGTGTCATCCCCGTTTCACAAATCAATCGTCGTTGGAAACTCTGGGGTAGGCTGCTGGAAGATGTTGACCTTCCAGCATGCATCCCATTTGAAGTGAAGAGGCAGCAACCGAAGCCCAACACTGTATTGGAGCCTCAAGCAGAGTATCGCACAGGTTCCGCAGCAGCATCGCAACTTGTTGCCGTAATGAGCGACATGGGAACGACAAAGTTTCAGGACTGCTTATCAGCTCTCGAGAAGTTCATCGTGGTATTAAAGGATGATACGGTACCGCTTGTTCTGCACCCGAAGGCGCCAACCGTCTTACAAGTACGCGAAGGAGGTGGCGATGTGATCAATGTTCATTCCAAAGATTGTGGAAGAATGATCGGTTTCAGACGTACCAGTGCAACTTCGAAATGATCAGAGAGCTGCAACCTTCCCAAGAGGGCGGCAATTGTGGTCGACAGTGGTGTGCTATCGCAGAAATAAATTGTGGATTCTGTACGAACTGTTGCAGAAGCAAGCTTCATATATGGTCAATCGCTTACCGTGCTTGAATTGAAGGCCTCGATATCCTTCTTCGTGTCTCCATGAATTTGATGATGACCATAACGGGCTGGGAGCTCCCAACACCTTCCGCGCCAGTCAAAGCCAACAAATGTTTGTCCGATAATGATAAACGCATGCGATTCCTATCCGTAACCTAAAAGAGATGAGAGCTGATCTTGTATCGCTGGAGCAACAGCTCATGTGTAGTGGTTGAGCATAACACGGCATAGACACTCGTCAGACTAGAATGCACTTGTTCGAAACTAGTGTGGATGGTGCTTAGCTGTCTTGTCATGATACGAAGCCGTCTATAATACAGGAGGGCGACTGGGCGGCTTGCATTTGCATTGACTTGATTGGCCCCAACCTAATTCAAAGGAGTACGTAGTCATCCTCATCGTCTTCTCCAGTGTCAGCAACACCCCCACTAGCACTTGCAATCTCGTCCTCGTTCATGTCGTCGCCCGAAAGACAGTCAGCCATGAGCAGATCGCCCCCACTTGCTGAGTAGTCAGGCCGGTGTACGGCCACTGAGAACGGACACATACCACCGTCAGCCTTTACTTCATCGTGAAGGATGCGTACACGCCGCTCGAAATCTTCGTAGTCGGCGCGGTTTTCGCACAAAAAACCCAAAGCTAACGACGGATCGATGGTGGCTACATTCATCACCAACGGACGCGAGCTGTGGACGGTGCGCAGATGTGTCTGCACATTTCAAATAACACGACAAGATCCACAGAAGCGGTCAGCTCACAAAAAAAATAAACACGTTTCCTGCTAAAAAAACTTACCGCTGTGGGGAAGGCAGCGTTGAGTTCCGGCGCGGGATGCACGTCATGGGGGTCCAGGAGATGCAGTTGATCTTGCTGTGTGCCAACAAAGTAGACGGAGTGTCCCTTCTTGCCTCCAATGATCCCCACACTCTGTGGGAACGCGAACGTCTTCTCCAGCGCCGGCACATAGCGCTCGTTCACCTGATCCAGACCCAGTCGCAGTGGGATCAAAATTAGCAGCGCCGTGCTCCAGTCACTGCTGTCCTCCATCGTCGGTGGGTGCAGCAACGGGTCAAAGAACTCTGGCGGGTTAGCCTCCTCCGTCACGTTCTCCTTTTTCTCCTTCTTCTTCACCTCTTTCTCCTCCTCTTCAAGATGTGAGACGCAGAGTCTCGTGACATCGTCGGTGTAAACGACGCCTTCTTGGGGCACGTACATGGCCACTTCCCCTCCAAATTCGCGTCGATGGAGATTCACCAAGTCTCGCAGCACTTGGGCCGCCGTTGTGGGGCCGTACCACTCCCCGGGCAGCTTGTCGTACTGCATGCCAAGCTTAACCATGTGATGGATCGAGTAGCGACACTCGATGTCCGGAGAGTCCGCGAACCATTTCAACAGTTGCACGTATTTATCCGGCAGCCTGGCGTCCATCTCGGCCTCGAACAGGGCCGGGAGCCGCCAGTCTCGGCCCAGGAGACGGCGCTGCAGTGCCTGCCCCAGCAGCATCTGCGCCGAGCGCAGCATGCAGCCCCAGCCGGCGTCGCTCGAATACTCGTAGGGTGTCATCTGGGGAAAATCCCGCCTGTAGGTGAACCACAGAATGGCCTCGAAGCTGCGCTTGTAGGCGTCGAAGTCGGCGGCCGCCACGTCGTCGTAGCGCCGGCCCAGCAGCCAAACGGGCGCGCTGAGCGCCGCCGACGGCGTCACGTCCAGCGCCGAGATGCCGTGCGCGAACTGTGCCATGCGACCGAGTAGTCCTCCGCCCAGTTCCCACGCGGCCTGACCGAGCACGTCCCAGATGGCGCTGGGGTCCAGAGTCGTCGCCAGGGTGGATGACGAGCTGCGCGACGGCGGATCGACGCCAAGACGAGCGATACGCGACGCGGAAAAGGGTGCGATGCACAGAGGAGACGATGCGCTACACGACGACGGTGCTCGCTGCGCCTAAAGACCGGTAGAACACGAGGTACACGCCCGCGTAGATGATAGCTATTGACCGACCGTGCCGGGTTTAATATCGAGGAATAGGCGGAGAGAAGCGCCGCCTGATAATCGATATCCCACGCTTTAATCGGAATAGACAGGGTTTACGTGGTGAAAATAATTTTGATGTACACGACACCAGATATTAAAAAGTCAGGTGGTAAACACAAATATCATATAGTCCCCGTGAACTATCAGTTTAGTGCATACCCACACGCAGCCATCCCCTTATTCACAACTAACTGATTGGCGCGCACAATGGCCGAGTCGCCACGCAGCGTTCTGTCGTGGCTGCGGCGCTGCCGTCGCGACGAGTTGCCGGTGGACCACGTGCTGGACTCCATCCGCTCCGTTTATGGTGTGGTTCCTTTGGGCGGGCGCGTGGGCGGCGCGGACGGCGCGACACCTCCCGCGACGCCCAAAAATTCGGCGCTGACGTTGTTTTCGGCCGCAAAAGACGCTTCCTCCTTAGCCCAACCGAGCGCCGACCAAGACGACTCGAAAATCTGGGCGCTGTTACTCTCGAGCATGCAACTGCCGTCCGCGGGCGGCCAGGAGAAGCTGCGCAAGGCGCTCGATACCTTACAGGAGTCGGAAAAGACCGACAAACACGAGGAAAAACGCGAAAAATCGCTGAATATCGAGAAATTGAGGCGGAAATTCTTCGCTGCAAGGAGGGACTTCTTCGCTGTGCGGATCGAGCTCTTGCGCGCGGCCAGGAACCCGCAACATCCCAACGCCCAAGCGGCCGAAGAGATCGTGGACGAGCTTCTGAAGGAGGGACTGCGCGATGCGCTGCTGGACGAGGTGCATGGTCGTCAGTTCTACCAGCCTCCGAGACTTTCAGGGGTCGGTAGGGCGGAGCGCCAGGCGCTGGTGGCCTGGGAGCTGCAGTTCCTGGAAGAGGAAACGCTGCTGAGAGAGCTGCTGCTGCTGACGCTTGTGGCCTCCAGGGAGAAGGCGACGCTGGACAGTGCTGTGAAGATCGCCAAGACTGTTCACAGCTGGGAAGTTCGGGTGTTTGAGGAGGTTTTCACGGCCAGTACGTTGGCGCTGCCTGAGGCGCAGGAGACGGCGAGAAGGTTGACGCAGGTGGGAGTGCTGGTGGCGCTGAGATTGCTGCATACGACTGGCGCTGTACAGGAACATGGAGCATTGCAACAAGCGACGAAAAGTTTCTTTTTGACGGAGTTGGGTGGACTTTCAGATGCGGAGTCAGAGGCGTCGCCTGTGCCTGGTGTGTTGTTGCTGGCTTGGGCGGCAGTGCTGGGTCGACAGTACCGTGAAGTTTCAGGGTTTAACCGGGACACTGAGGAAGTGAAGGAGCTGGAAATCATGTTGCAGCAGACGTTGGCAGCAGCGGAAAGGCTGCACAGCTTTCACTACTTGAACGCGCTGCTGCGCTCGTTGGTGTTCCACATTGATTACGCAGATTATGATAACACGGGACGCAAGCCATTCTTGCAGCCAATGAGCCTCCACGCGAAAACGCTGTGGGCTCTGCCCAATGTAGCTGCCTGTGCGGGCCTGCGTGGCGCAAATACGACTCAGGCGCAACAGCAGCTAATCAGCACTGACAGCGCTTCTGTCTATCAGCACTTGGTGGCGGCATTTTTGAATAACATGCTGTCCTCGCTAGGTTACATGGAAACCCTGGATGGTGCGCAGCAGCTGCACGCTATGGTGAAATTTGTGTTGCCTGCTCTTTCGAATGTTCGTGTGGCCCAGCAGACGCTTGGAATTGACGTGGAAGACAACAGCATGACGGACATTGTAGCTAGCGGAGAAAGTGCAGCGCTTCGTGAGCTGCTGACGAAAGCTCGGGCCAATTTGCCTCATAGCTTACTGTCATGCGTTCAAATGTTTACGGCTCTCTGCTGTAATAACCAGGGTGTCTCGTCGCCGGTTATGCTTCGGCAAGTGCTCAAGTATTTCAGCAAGCCGCGTGCTGGACTGGACGGACAAATCATCACTAGTGGTGTTTGTCGTCCACTGCCACCGGCAGAGTACTTTAGTGAGGTTGCAGACGAGCCTGACCGGTTACAGTGCACGCGTTCGTTCGCCTACGACGAAGTAGATTGGCGATTGGTTGTACCCGCGGGAACAATCGGCACAATTGTGCGCTCTGGTGACGTTGTGCAGGTTGAATGGCTTCTATCAGACAGCGATGAAGGCAAAAGTACGCCTTCCTTGTGGGATTTGCTTATGCTAAGCGCGGACAGATTTGTGGCAGGCCTTCAGTCAGGGTCATTTGCAGATCTGCATCGCACGATCTCAGAAGACGTTCACGTTCTCACGTCGTTCTTCGAATTCATCGTACAGCTAGGTCAGCAACAAGATGGTGGTCAGTTCGTCCTGGGGGAGATGGAACGCCGTTGGGGCGAGGCGAGACTGCGTCGTTGGTGGATTAATCACCAACTTCCTTCACCAGAAGTGTATGTGTCTCAGCTCGTGAGGCAACATATTGCGCTGCCTACACTGCTTTCAGCATCGAGAGAGAACTTGGTATCATGGGGAATCAGAGATCGGTACACACGAGAGCAAATTTTGGCGCAGTTTGATAATGCGGGAGGTCTCGACATCAGAGACAGTACTACGGGAATCGCTTACGGTGGTACTTCTAGCACGATGAATTCATTTGATGTGGATGGAGGCATTCACTTGCTGCACCTATTACTGGGAGTGCTAGACAGCTTTCTGCATGCTTCCCCGGAGGATGTTGACGATGCCACGATGAATGGCGAAAGCGCTTGGTCTGCGACGCATCTGCACCTGGTTACTGCGTCTTTCATTGCTCTTCGAACGCTTTTGGCGACCACAACTGGAGTGGAGTTGTTGATGAACTCGTCGCTTGGTGGTGGATGGGAAGAGTGCGTAAACCTGATTGTGAAAAGCGCAAAGAAACTTTTTGAGTTGCAGGAGCGGTTGACGGGAGAGTACCCGGTCGTATTGGCAACGCAGGATATCTTCATGAGCGTGGTACGGTGGTTTCTTTCAAAGGAAGCACAATCGCTTGCGAATCCTGCCTCAAGTGAAGAGAAGGGTTCTGCTGTGGGGTCTGATGGATTTGTTGCAAAGGAAAGACTTTGGTTTGTCGGTGCAGCGGAATTTGCGATTGAAGTATTGTCCACCCACGAGAGCTGGAAGTTTGTGAACACCACTGATCGATGCGAGCTCACGGAACGTTGCTTCCGTTTGCTTTACGTGCTGGTGCTTCCCCGCAAATACGTTCATGAACATAATGCCATGGTCCCAGCGTTCGAGACTGCGCTGCGTGAAACACTATCCACGGACATGTCGTTGCTTATGAAGCTGTTACGGTCTTCATGTGCCGTGTTGTCGTCGATGGAAGGCCACATGGGTCACTGGAACAGTATTGCTTTGTCCGACAATGACGAAGACAGTGGCATGTCAAGCTCTGACAATGAACGCAATGATGGGCACTTTCCATTAGTGTACAAGAGCGAAACTAACGATGCTGGGGTCAACATGGTGCAGCTAGAATCGCTTGTGACGACGTGCTTACGATTCGTGGGATTGCTTATCACAAATCAAAATAACATCGTGGATGCTCAAGTTGCGCGAAAGATTTTGCTGGCGCCTATTGACGACGGCGGCCCTAAGAAACGCAGGTCGCTGACGATTGTCACGCTTTGCGGGGGATATCTCGGGTATTCACTGGAAAAAGCGCCTGGAATTGCGTACTGGTCCTTGCACATTTTACAGCATGCCGCCGTTGTGCTAGACTACCGCCAGGAACGCGAGAGCAGCAACCTCTCCTCGATGCACTCCCTAGTTGCACTCTTCCATGGATATCAAGACCTGAACCTTGTTCGTGGGGTGTTTGCGCAGCTGCTGCGAATATCATCACCACTACAGTTGGCGTTGCGAAAAGAGGTTATTGAGATGCTGACACTGTGCTTGGAGTACCAGCCAGGCTTCCTGGCGTTGCTTCTCTTCGGCCATAATAGTACGAAAGACACGAAATCTGAAGGCACCACGAATGACAAGGCTGAGGGAGACCCCCTCCCTTTCGTGGCATTGCTGGAACGCTTTTTCGAGGCTTCAGAAAGGCTCCTGGAGCAGTCCTCTGATTTCTTCTGCGCCTTGCTGACTTTCCTCGTGCAGGTGTGGAAAGGTGCCATCCATAACGGTCTTGGCGTGCATCCGAAGATTATGGCAGCTCTGCGCGCGCGTCCCACATTCTGGTCAAATGTAACACGGGCACTCAAGATCCATATGCCATTGGAGTCGGTAGAGGAACGTGGACTCCTGGGTATGGAGCTGGCTGCTGCCACTGCCCAAGGAAGGGGAGGTTTCGAGAGCTCGTCTAGTTCGTCGGAGACATACATCGGACGGTCTAGCCCGTACGGATATCTGGCCCGCGGCCTGATCCTTCAGTTGGTGTCGTACGAGTGGCATAATCAAACTTCAAAGCACGACGATCACCCGCTTGTGAATGTGCTGGAGTCTTTCCGGAAGGAGGGGCTGTATTCGCACTGGTTACGCACTTTCACCCGCCTAGATTATTCGCCGGCACAATTGGAGCAGTACTCGTCGTCTATCCGACGCGCTTGCAATTCAAGCATGCCCACTACAAACCTTCTCAGCGAGATTCCGGTCGGTGGGATCTCAATGTACAGCGAAGGACTTATTTGTGACGCCAGCGCACTTAAATGGCAACTCAGCGCAGGTGGTGATTTCAAACTGGAAGCTTCTTCAGCGGATGTTCGTGCGTTGAAGTTAGTCCAGTGGAGCAATTTGCAAGCCGCCTACCTCCATGCACAACTTTTCTCCCTGTCCAAGTGGAAAGTGTTTATGGAGCTGTGTTGCCTGCAGGCAGGTGGAGCTGTTGACGCTACACCTGGTACTAAGAAGGCGAGCGAAACGACGACTCCGAGGCGACTGAAAAGGAAAGAATCGATGATCTCGTCGCCTCCCCGCAGCAGCGTAATGAGCAGCGCGGGAAGTACGGGTACCACTTCAAGGGTGCGCTTAACAGCGTCCTCTGCGTCCAGCTCCAAAAGTGCGCTGTCGTCGTCACGCTTTTCTGGGGATCGCACATCATTCGGGATGATCCAGGTGCTAGCGGATGTGATCAAGATTAGAGTAAATCAGCACGAAAATCAGGACGAAGTGCTTGACTACTTCGTGTTGTTACATCTACACGATCTAGTGCAGCTTCTGGTGTCGATGCTGCACCATCAGTTGTGTCTCGTCGTGCGCAAGACACGTGACCCGAAGTTATCGCAGACACGGCAACGTCTTGAAGGGTCTAGCGCAGACCCCAACCTTAAACTTGATGCCGGGGCGACACTTGAGTTATTAGCTGTCGTCGAGAAGACTGCAAGTGCCGTGCACGACTCGATGAAGCGAATTGCGCGCGAGGTGGAACTGACTCGGCTAGGCGCCAATAATGAGTCAATGTCTGCTTCCTCCGTTGAGCTAACTGCCGTGCCATTGATTTCTCGTCTGGTGACGGACTTCGAGCGAAAGGTGGAATCAGTGACGGATGGATTGCACAAGTCGCTTTTCACAGCGGCATTGCTGCTCGTGCGTCACTTGAAAAAGATTAACAGACGCCTGAATCACATCACGGACGGAGATGCCGAGATGGAAAGTATTTCGCCACCCAAGGCCCTTCTGCAAGTGAAGCTGATTGGACACTGCATGAACGCCATCACTTTGTGCGATAATCAGCCGAAGTCCTCCCAAGCTTTGTTTCAGCTGGGTTGGTGTCTGCTCCAGGAAGTCCTTGACAGCTTTAGCAGTGTTGACGCTCCCGTTTCGTCTAAACCAAAGCTACGCATGGCAAACGTGGTGCAGCTTTATCCGTTCATCAAGGAACTTGAGCATGACCAGCAGGGGATTGGTGCTCTAATTCACTTGATGGTGCAGCGCTTCCGTTTTTCATCAAATAGCAAGGAAGTTGCTGCGAGACAAGAGGAGGCTTGTCAAGTCTTGCGAGGTTTGGCTGCAGTCGTGTGGAACCCAGCGAACGCCGAGTTGTGCCAGCGTGTTATGCTGAAGGAAAATAGCAGCACTCGTTCATCATCTCGGCTGCGGTTGGTATCGATGCTAGCGACCCAGTTGCTGCCGCTGCTCCAGGCTCAGATGGAGCGCGAAGAAGCGACTAGTAAGTTGCGCGGTTACGTGCTATCAGTAAGTGACGGTATCAAGGCGGATCAAGCTGAAGACAAGGAGGATCTGGAGCGCTCCGTAGCGCACCGGATGTGGTGCCTCGTGCTCGACTTTGTGGGCGGCTTACTGCGTCTGCAAGTAGAAACAACTGGTGTCGAGTCTGATGACACAGACGTGTGGGATTTTATGTCACGTGCTGAATCGCTATTGCTCGCGGCGGTGGGGTCTGCCATGTGTCGGCGCCTGACATGCGCTGTTATTGCAGAGCACCAAGCATTGTTGCGGCTGCTGAGTGCTCTGAGCGGAACGGCGTCGCGACGAAAGCGTTGGCGCCAAGCGTTTCCGACGAATGCTGTCGTCCTAATGGAACAGACCCGCCAGTTGCTTCGTCGTGCATGCGTGCTGCTAGGCAGCTCATCAGTGGAAAATAACCGACTGCGTACAGAGAGAACACAGAAGCAAAAACAAGGTAAAGCAGCGAGCAGCAAAGCGATTGTGGGCTTTGGTGCGAGTCTCACCCCTAAATCGCCGCGATCGCCTCGATCTCCGTCGGCCTTCACATATGCGCACCAGACGCTGCTGCATGATCACTTGCAGGCTGTGCGAGAAGTTGAGAAACAGAAGCTCACAGAATTCCACCGAGAGATGGAGACCGAGCTGGTGGAGGTTGTGAGACTGGCGAGCATGGTGCTAACTAAGTGGACTGCATCGCTGACTGATCGCGACGCCATCCTTGTGGTGGATGGGGTGCGGTATGTGGATGAAGAGCAGCTTGTGCCCTTACTTGCGTGCATTCCACCCAGCGAGGCGCGCTCCATGAACAGTAGCCCAGGCTTAGGCCATTTGAGCCTCGCCATGGACTTTATTCTCGATCAACTGTTGGCTGAAGAGGATTCGCAACCGAAACATCAAGCAGAGGGAATGAAATTGGTGTTGACGAACGCGATCGACGCGTGTGCACTGCTGTTCTTGAAGACGTATCTTCTCTATTCTGAGCAGTACGAGGTAATCAAGCGTGATCGCGATGAGCTCAACAACTTCTTCCGCCAGTCCAATGCCCGGCTATCCAATGATGACAGCGGGGCCAGTGTCGGCGTGGACGTGCAGTTGCTCCAACACATTGGCAAGGTACTTGTATGCATTTGTTGATAATCTTGGAAGTATTTGATTGCTTGGCATTTGTTGACTTGCGTGAATGTTTTGAGCAGGTTATTGCTGGATGAGGGCCAGTAAAGAGTGACCAGGCGAAGTAACATACTTATATACTGCCCAAGTATGCTTGCTGTCTTGGGTCCGGTTGGATCAATTGGTCATCTGAAAAATGGGTGGTAATATACCAGATTGACGCTCGATTGCGTGTTTACATGTAGATTTGAACTTGCGGACTGAGTTTGACCACTAAAGCGTCCGTACTGCTACCCCTTGCTGCGCTGATTTCATTGCCAGAGAGACGACTAAACGTTTCCCTTAAGTATTCGTTGCCGGAGTCATCGTCAAGTGCTCGAGTTTGTTCCAAACAAGGTGAAGCCACTGGACCACCACAGCAGGCCATAAGAATTTCATGAAGTGTTTCGATCAGACATTTTTTAAACTACTAGTGTATATGATTAAGAGCATCTGAAATAGCTGCAGTGTCTGCTAAATTGTCAAGGCGTGCGTACATCATCTATGGATTTTTGGCTGTGTGGGAGGGCTTGGCACATGCCAATAACCGTAACATTAAACAGGCAATAACTTATTGCAATAATCGGAACGCTCGAACAGAGAACGTTGATCGCGCCGACCACGCTAATTTATTTCAGTTTGATCTCGTTTTCCCTTCCCCTTATTCCCAAGCAACTACCTTCGATGTCCGCTAAACAATATTTAATAAATTGTCTCACCAAATGCAGAAGAAATAATTAAAAGAGAGTGAGTAGTGCACCCAACTGGGTTAGGTGGAAGTTGAATCAGTTGTTAACCTACCTCCTAGGTAAGGGTTTTTCATATCCGTCCGGCATATACGTGTATACCTCCTACCCATTTCAAAAAGCGGGGGGAATCAACCGGGGCCGGGATGGAGCGTGTCAGAGCGCGAGGAAATGAGCCGCCCCCTGCCGCGGACGGGGGCAGCACGGGTAGCGAGCTGTCGGATCTTCAGCCTGCCGTGTGCAGTGACGAGGAGTGGGTTGACTCTGTGGAGGAGTCATCGAGCACTTCTAGCACGACGTCAGAGCAAGGCCGGTCAGCAAGATTGACCGTGCCAGCCAATACAAGTGACGACCAGCCAACAGCAGAGGCGTCACCGCTTCAAAGTACTCAATTTGGTTCTTGGGAAGACCTGGGGGGATATCTGCAAGAGTACATGAAGGACACGTGGTTTCAGTATTGGATACGTATAATGCAGTTTCAATGATGCTAACTGTATTGATATATTGATGTAGTGCCTGTCAATATAGAGCTTCCGCGTCCGTACGAACAATAAAGTAGAGATGTGGAACAAGAAGATTCGTGCGACTGGGTTCAAGCAGTCTCTCACGCCGGAAGAGTGAGTGTATTACGGGAAAACCTACGTCTGCACCCACGCCGGTAAATACAAGTCGCGTGGTCACGGAAAGAGGAAGAGGCAGCAGTCGAGGGCTATCTTACAGGTACGCTGTCTACCTGGTTGGGCTCAGTTAGGTTTGGTTGGGCTCAATTGGACCCAATTGGTCTTATTTGGGCGTCAGTTGGGCTGAGTTGATCTGTGTGTCGTGTTGGTAGATCAATGCGTGTGTCCAAGTCAGGAGATGATGGTGCTTTTCCCGATTAACTGCAACAACAATCACTGGTGCGCTGTGGTGATGAACCTTCAAAAGGGAAGGGCTTACATCTACGATTTGATCGCATCAATCTACTTGGCCAGCGTCCGATCAGTGGCGCAAAAGTTGATAACGCTGATACCAACGGAGGTCCAACCTAGCTCCCACTTACCGACCTACGACCCTGGCTTTGGAGTCCAATCCGATAGCTATAACTGTGGCGTTTACGTCTTACTGAGCTTTTTGAGATGTTTTGCGGAGCTGAACCACTTGGCCACTTCGACGAGAAGACGCTACAATGTATGGAAGCACAAGGAACTAGTACTAAGAGGTAAGCGATCAATACATCACTTTATATTCTGAATTTGCTACTCTTGTTGTTTGTTAAGAATCTTATGTCTAATAGATGAAGAAATCTACGTTG
>LGSN01000950.1:0-15310 GCA_001314375.1 Phytophthora podocarpi | reverse complement strand
ACGTCACTTTCTGCTTGATCGATTTGTTTTCGTTAAAAGCATAAGCGCGAAGAAAATCCTTGTTGTCTGATGCCGATGCAAACACATCTCGCATGTTAATCGTCTGCCTGTCGAACTTGGCTAAGAGATTGACTTTACCAGGGTCCATGATTGTTGTAGACTGGTGAAAAGTTATGCCTAGTTTTCGTGAATCGTCTTTGCGTCTGACCGGAGAATGTTCTATTCTTATATTTCGCCTTCAAGGTAATCATTCAATCAAGTTACAGAATTTAGACATATGCATGTTTTGCGGTCAGTTTGGAAAAGTTTGATATATTTGCGGTTAGTAGTGCTAATTATCCCTCATGGAGTGCTCCAACGCCTATCTGATCTGAGAGGGGGAGCGTTATGACTGTTCGTTATTGGGCCACGCACACACGTTGATTGATCAAAACTCACCCGAGGGGTTGAATCTGGCCGTCGGTGTCGTACTTAGGCGGACGAGCAGAAAAACCTAGCTCGCAAAACAAGCAGAATTTTGTTTTACTGCTCGTGTGTCTCTTCCCTTGCATGATGCTTGCAAAACGTGGTATGGTTATCTCGGACCTTTAAAATGTATGCGCGTACTACTCGAAGCTTCCGCGCACGTTTATTGAATCGAGAGAGCAAAACCGCCGACCAAATCTCCCAAATCGGCTAAGTCACTTCAATTGACTATGAACACCTTAAAAGTACTGAATCGGACTTAGCTGAAATGTTAAAACATATGTTTTTGCTGCGATCGATTGTCGTAAATGACTTGAGAATTGTATTGGGGCCGTCCAGCCAATCGGCTAACATCGGTAAATTTAGACGGAATTGAGAATACGTGTAACAAACAGAAAGCAACCTTATATAATACATACTTAAAGTATAATATCAAATATCTCCGTTTTTCAGAACTGATAATCACAACTAATGCCGTATGTCGTACACCCTGCCTTGCAGCCGGGCGGCTAGCTGTTTGCTGTTATATAGAAGTACGGACGGGCTTTGTCCAGGTGAAGCGTTGAAAAACGCGAAGTTGGAACTTATAACCAACAAGAAAATAAAAGAACTCTCTTTCTCGTTAGTTGTTGTTTCTGCAGGGAAAATCTACGACTGATTCAAATATGCAGATGTCGGTAGCACGCCGACCTTTCCTCGTAGGCATGACACTTCTCCTCCTTCTTTCTTGGAACGCAGAGGGAGCGTCCTCCGTCCCCGGCGTGGCCACACGCCACGCCGATACACCTCTCAGCACTACTGTCTGTCCTCATCGTCACTTTACCATGTCGCCTCGCCTCATGCGTAGCCTGCCAACAAGCCAAGGCGGTGTGTCCTTCAGCCGGGAGTGCGCTCCGGACATCTCGGATCTTCAAATGAGCTCCTCCTCGGAGGGGTCGCCCTAAAGAGAGACGAGTGCTTATGTGGCACACACACTAGATATAGTCATTCCATTATCTTGCCGGGCGGCGGCATGAGCTTGACCCAGCGCAGGACTGCCTGGCCGATCGCCTTGCCACCCGGACTCGGGACACGTGTTTCACACGGAGAAGCCTTAGATTTTGGTTAGCTTTATAAAACAATTATATTACGCTGGAGTCTTTATTGATGCACTCATCATAGTATGAAAATCGAGAATTAGCACGCTGAAGGAGATACGCCGCAAATTGAATCCCTATCGGCTGCTGGAGAAACGTTTTGAGAAGATTTAACAAAAGTATAACCGCGATACCTACTTTGAACACTACCGGGCTAGATCGTTGACAACGTCATCCAGGAACAGGAGATTCGCAGTAGTAGCGGTATGCATAGGAAAAGCACAGTACCAAATGTCTCAGATTACCTACACCTAGGTAGTCACATGCATAGCGCAATAGTTGACGGAAAACTAATATGTCACTAACTTATTTGGTAGAGGAGGGGCGAGGACCAACCGGGATGCCATCCGAGCTACAAAAGAAGGGCACCTCATCTTTTTTTCCACCTCATGAGATATGGCACATAACCCCACACACTTCCATGCAACCCATCTACCAATTCACACTCTCGCTCTCACTCACATTTACAATGAATGCGTTCACATTAGATCCACATTTCAGAGCTTCTCCGGGAAAAAGCACAGCATCAACAACAGTTTTTTCAAAGATAAACCCTCTTCCATTGTAGAGAGACCCATGTTGAAGTGCACGGTTAGACTTTTCACCCGAAGGTTTTTCTACAGCAATCGCAGTTTCACCCACAATCTTCCGAGCAACATTCACTGGGTGATTGGCTTTTTAGCCGCCACAAGCAACATTCATCTGTGTGTGTTCGTTGTAGACCGGTTATTGGTTATAGTGGTCAATGGGTCTTGTTCTAACAAATGAAATGGTTCAATCATTTCCGTTCGGGTACACGTTCATCCAATTATACCACCGATTGTGACTAAGATATCAGAACTTGGATCTCCGATAACAGGTACATCAAGTTCTAAGCAATCTAAAATGAGCATTGTACTAGAAACAATTTTGGGCAACGTATAAGAAGTATGAGCTGTTCTGGGTTCTGGTCCCCACCCTGGAGAAACTATAGATTAAAATCCAGAGAACTGGGTGTCAACTACGGACTCATAACATCGCAGGCGTCGGATTCTAAGGCACGTTCACCCCAGTCCATCTAACATGGACGCGAGCATCCATCCAAATTGTCATCGACGGACAAAAGCACGGTCGTGGTCCTCGCGCCTCCTTTATCGTGTAGCCGTGGATTTCTTCTCGCTTACAAATCAACATTTGTTTTGGACAACCGGCTTTCTATGCATAGTTGGGCTAAAACGGCCGCCTGACGACGTTGGCAGCACCAATCTCAGGACGATGTTGCGACCATTTTACAATTCTCCCGAGAGAGAGCAAGAGGTTTTGCGGCGGACAGACGGTCCCAAGACATTTACGCTTAGATGAGTGGTGAGGACAGCCCACGAGGGCTGATCACACACACACACACACCCTCCCCTCGGCCCCCAGGGGAGGGAGGGGTTGTCGGGGAGGTTACGACGCCAGAGCATGCACCCCTTGATGGCAACAATACTTCTGAGGTGACACAACGGCGACCCTGTGAGTACCACACACGGTCTGGACGACAAGAGAAACGTCGCGACTCCGAGCGGGTCGCAGCCGGAGATGAGACAGGAAGAACCATTCCACCCGAGCTACGCCGCCTCTACGAGAGCTCGACTAAGACGTACCGTTACACACAGATGCCGCTCTATGGCCCATGACAGCTGCAGAAATGGAGGCGATGGATACTGACGTGGGCAGAAGGTTAGAGCTCCCTGCACCACCAACCTTCTTGAGCTTCACGACACCAGGCTACAAGCGCGTAGCATTGCTGAACCATGTGGAGAGGGCACCTATTGCCGATGTACCTGCGAACACCAGATGGGAAATTCCATCTCTGGTCAGTCAAGCCTGCGGGAACTGGTAGCTGGTAACGCTGGTGATAACGCTAGCCGAAACCGCATGTGCAGCTTCATCAAGACAACGCAACGCATCAGTTCGACGGAGAACACACCCTAACGGCGGTCTTCATGTTCAGGAGGGCAGCGGTGGAATGGGACGGGACGGAACTCCGACTTCGGGAGCAACCTCTTCAGCTGAAATCGACGGGAGAACACTTACCCGGAATCCATTCGTCACTTCAACTGGACCGACATTACGATTGCGTGTGCTCCGAACGGAGGGGCTCAATACTCTGAGTCTTATGCACCTATTCGGAGACACCACACAGACGCCGATGATCGACGTGGTACACCCAGGGCTGTCTGGACTGCGTAACGCGGACAACGATTGTTGTAATCATCTCGTATATGACCTGCCCTAGTGCCCTACAGGGAGTTGCCTCTCTCAGCTTTGGCACTAGGACTATAGCTCCCCATCATTTCCAACGGATGCAAACGCCTCCATGCCGTCGATGCTTTAACCCGGCATATACGATATCCGGGTGCAAGGTTTCAGATGACAGATTTCAGCATGCACGGACGCAGCGCCAACGGGAATACATTGGCACGCATGTCAACGGGACCGTCTCGGACCTATCTGACCGGCACGACTTAGCGACGCTGGACAGGTGTCTCCGCAACATGCCAGTAGCCACGACGACAACGAATGCTGCTGATCCATCGACCGCAGCCATATTAGTGCTCGGGACTGTAGTCGTAGAGGACCCGCAAGGAATAGTGCAGCGGAGTGCGGCAGCAGCGACCTCTGACTCAGCCGGCATGACTGTTTCACGCAGACGACGATCCGAAGACATGAGGCGTGGCTAACCATTCAGAGCAAGACCTGCCGCCATAGCAACAGCTCTCCCAAGGCAGCCTCGACCGCAAGCCGCCTGGCCCTGGCCGATCGATCGATCGGTAAAGCCGTTGACGGAAGGATACGGCTGGAAGGCTCAGGGCGACACTAACGCCGCCCAGAGGACCCGTCAAGGTGCACGACGGCACAGGAGGGGATTGTGACAATGGCAACTAGTCGCTATCGTCAGACATTGGCAGTCTATGAAGAGCTGACAGCTGACTCCAACTCGGTCTCCGACGGCGAAGAAGACACTGCCCTTGAAGAAGCAGACACAGGCACCCCGCCGGAAGTGGGCTCAGCGTCTCGCCAGTCTGACAGGCAGGCTGTCGAGCAGGAAACAAAGTCGGAAGCCAACCCGCCATCCGAACAAGCGAGCCCAACGGTCGAGCATCAAGATGTGGATATGGCTGATGTAGAATCGATCGATTGCCCCTAGGGACTTCGCAGCGGTTGAAGTGACCAGCAATAACGACCCAGCGCACTCGGGCCAGGGACGGGCCGACTTCACCCAGCTCCACGAATCATCGTCGGAGACTCAACCATCCCAAGAACCTTCTTGGTATGAGGTCTCCCCAACCACTGACACACCCATGGATACCGACAAAGTATTCCGAAAACAGACCTTGTTCCTGGTAACGATTGGGACCGTGGCGATGTTGAAATGGGACGCGTTGTGGCTCCTCCTAACGGGCCTAGGCTGAACTACAAAGATTGGATCGGATGTCACCACGGCACTCCGGTTACAGTTCTGGCTAACGGGCAGTGGTTATTCTTAGCATTCCATGCTACAGCGGAAAACAAACAGGTCAAGACCCTCAAACATACTACGAAAGTTGTAAGGGCGGCCAACGCAGTGAAACGACGGATCATATACTATTCTCCTGGCCAACCTCAGATATGATGTCAAGCTAAAGCTAATTTATCCAAAGGCAGAACTTCGGCGGATGTATCCGGGGAGGACCCGCCAGTCTCGCTAGCAGCAGCCTCCGTGGCGCTATATGCCCACTACGCGCATGCAAAAGAAGTGTCGGTTTCCACATCGGTGCTCATGGCCTTCAGTGAGGCCCCCATGTTCTTCGGGCGATGGCGATTAATCTTCGTGAGCCGGTATGCGTCTGGGATGTCGCGGCGGACGACACTGCCCATGTGCAGCAGTTCAGGTATCAGATCTTTGAGATGGACAATGGAGATCGCCATGAAACTGGTGTGGTAAATGCGCTGTCGGACGCGCACATCCGGGACATCTTAGAAGAATGTCACACTCAGTATGTGATACCCGTCATGATGCTACTTAAACATACGGAGGGGCATTTCTACGGTGTACAACATGGCCAAACTATTTCGATTGGCATGCTCAACGAGGCACAGCCATGCGGATACGCATTGATAAAATGCCACACTTGGACTACCCATCCTCAAAGTGGACGGTTATGATCCTGAGTCGGTCGCAGCCGAGAACGTATTGGAGGAACAGGCCTTACTGGAGGAAATGGGAGTCGACTTCTATGCTAGCGGCTCTCAGGAAAGTACCACATCTGAGGTGCCGGCCTTGGCTGACGTCCAGCGTACCGCACCCGATCCGCCTGCTCGGGTCCGTCGAACCGTGTATGAGGGCATCCTGCGCACAGCGGAGCAATCTCTCATGGGCTCTATTGATAGCCAGACTAGATCAAGCCGACGACGACGCCTCACTCGTTGTGTTTCGACATAAGGATAGAAGAACTCAATACCGCAGGCGCGTGAAGGCCAGCGGCCTTGGGAAGCTCTGTTAGACCGGCTGAGGGATTCGCCCATGGCATTCCGACATGTGCTGGCTTATTTGCCATTCCCGGAACTCGCCATCTAATGTTGCTCATCGGACCAACTAGCCCGGTGGGGCGAAAGGGAAGTGCATCTCCATCAAACGCAGATATTGGAACGGAGTTGGAATGACGATGAGAGCGACGATCGAGTCCAGGAATACTGTTTCTCATGTATGAAACGGTGTAGAGAGGCTAGTCACCCGGAGACATTCGAATTTGTATACGACAGGACTAGAACCGGAGGAGCTGGTGGATACATCGCTGATGAAATTCCGACCGATCACGATACCAATCGAGCACTGCTTATACTCCATGTACTCCCTTACGCGGTCACAACCTGTCAGGATACTGTGATAGAAAGCGCACCGACTCGCGCGAGAGCAGCATGGTATAAATAGTACTCTCAGATACAAATGCTCTGCTTGGCAATAGCGACAGCCGCGACTGGAGCAAGACAGTTATGCTCCCTCTTGGTATTGCACGGACGGAGGCCACCTCGAATGCAACAGGACTGTGCCTGAGGTGAGCTCCCCTGTGCAACGTAAATAAGGGCGGCACCGCCGCCCAAACCCGACGTGGTCATGAGCAGACCACACTCGGGGATTTATTCCCGGTTCAAGCGCCGCAGGAACGGGAAAAGACGCTCCGTCGTGATTTCTCACGACACCGCCGAGAAGCCATTCGCCAAATTAGGTAAGAGAACAAGGACCTGTCCGGACGAAGAGGAGGGTCTCATCGGTATTTGCCACTTCACCTGGATGCTGTAACGATTGGATTATTAAGCCAAAATGTCCGCGGCTTTGGCACAGGCGCGGATGAAAGATCTTCTTGGTTGTCTTCTTTTAAGAGAAGTGGTCGGGTTCCTCCAAGGGGACGTCGGTCAGTGGATTGACACCCACCCGGATATGGAGGGATTTTGCCTGTACTTTACACTAAAGGGCGCGTTTTAAGTGACGCGCATCTGCTCTGGCAGCCAGCACACCGCCGGATGATAAATAAGCGTCCGGTGGACGGGCATTTTCTAGGTCGTTAGCAACTATATGACTGTAATGACACCTCATGTAACCCTTTCATGCGCCACAAGGATAAAATATAGTATACAATATCAAGTCAAATTTATCTAAGGTACTCTCGTCTGTCCACAACAACATGACGGATGTACGTTTTCTAGAGGTTATATAAAAAGGGTCCCCTAAAAGGGAGCATGTTGCGTCCTTTAACTTCTTATGGCACTGGTAAAGGCTAGCACTGATTCGCTAATATTTTATTTTTGTGTGCTCGACTATTCAAACTCATCGCTGATTGGATTAGGAAATATGGTACATTGTGCCCATAACGTATTTTACAAAGTAAAATAAATATTTTCCCGTAATTTACCACTCACTCCCTTATTTGGCCGTCGATTGCAGCGCGTCGACGATGCCGGCACGAGCGGACGATTTCGCGCCACTATCTAATGGAATGGAATGATAGTATATGTAATGGCGCGAAATCGCAACACACACGCCTGCTGACTGGTTGCGGCTCCAACGTCGAGTAGAGTGGTGTTCTCGATCGTATGACTCCAAATAACGCTATGGGCACTAAACCATTTATGTGAAACAGCAAGCCATGCTCCTTAGTGTATATCATGTTCTAGTGTAGTTGGTCGTTGTTGGTAGATGCATTTCACAAACGTTTCGCCAATAAAGATATGCGTGTATCTAATTTTGAGTATATGGGCCATCTTCTGGATTTTCGCGCGCATTTTAAGCCATCCAGGCGTTATCGTCTCGAAGTCGATAACCTCCATATTTAAATAATATAAATTATGTGCTTTTAGTGTATATTTCGTCTGACGTTCATATTTTCGATGCCTTGTTCGGTGTAAATTCGGTGTGTCATTCGATTCCATTTCTCCTCAGAGTCCCCTTCCGCTGCATCCTGCTCCTCGACTACGCTGTCGTCCTCCTCGCCAGCAGTGCCCTTCTCTTCTTCTTCGTGTCCGTCATCTTCACCAGCGTCTCCATCTTCACCATCTTCCGCGTCGTCGTTCTCGCCTGCGCTTTAATCTTTGTCACCACGGTCTTCACTCTCATCCGCCGGTTTGTCGTCCTCATAGTCCGAGTCGTCTGACCCACTAGGAGATAGGTCGCGGTCTGGTTCTTCAATCGCTGCGATGACCTCGTATAGCGCACAATCGTTGGCGGGAGACTCCGGACCTTTGCCGAACACCTGCTTTAACGCGCGGTCTTCCCACCGATCATCACTCCTCTTCTCCCTCGCCTCTACCGGAACGTCTTCATCATGCTGGCTTCGCATCATAGCGGCAGCGCTGCGCGTGAGTCTCTGCCGGCCATGCGCTGCCAGATGATTCGTCTGCTTTTCCAGCCAGGTTATTGCAACTCGCTCTGCACGACGCGCATTCACCGCCACACGACCATAAACTATCAACGAAGGTAACTTATGCAGAGCAGCCTGGGTGTCTGCTCGAAGCTTGCGCTGCTGGTCTTGAATACGGATCCTCTCCAGCTCTGCGCTGTCACGCTGTGCACGCGTGACATTTCCGTAGGCTGGATACGGACTATGTGAGCAGTGAATTGTTAGTGACACAGTCGTGATTCGAGGAGGGGCAATGGTATTTCGTACCATGCAGGACGTGCAGGGCACTTGACAAACACTCCTGGATTTGATTCTGGCTCCAACGGGGAGATCGACAAGTGCCATTTGAATTGGAGGGCGCGCAGCGTGCCGACACATGAAAACGGGCTCTAATCGCTTCCCCAAAGGCTCACAAGATTTGACCGCACTTACACTGAATACGATTTCTAAATTCGGTGGTAGCAGCGCTCCCCCCCCCCCATCTCAAGCAAATAGAAGTCACAATGAAATAAAGCACAATATGCGAATTTGGCCAACGATTCTTTGCCATTTCAAGAGCAGATTCGCCAACTGGACGAACAACTGACGTTCATTACAGGGCGGGTGGTCGTTGCCTGGCAAATTGCTAGCACACAACGTCATGCGTGTGGACTTCAAACGCATCGTTCGTGTATTCGGCCCGACCCAGATACCCGAAGCAAGTAAACGCGACACTCGAGAGTTTTTAGCCAATCATCAAAAACGTTAAGATGAAGAGGCAGTAAGTATCGATATAAACCCAGGAACATCGAAGAACTTTCAGTGGCGTTCTTAAGAGGGGCGTTGAGCGCCGTGACTACAAAATCGATAAGTATTTTTCCAGGCCATATACGGATCGGGTCCAGCAGTGACGACCTCTCAACCAGGTGTAGATGTTGAAGTTGGTAGGACACTCGCGCGTTGGCTCTCGCCTGCAGGCTTAACGGCGGCACATCGGGGGGCGCCGATCCGCAGCCTGCCCCACCCCCTCGTCTAAGTCGGCAAGGCACGGTGTCGGGAAAAAAAATATCGGGTTGCAGCGGTTGCCTGGACAGCCCCGCCTAATCGACAGGCGTTGGCAATCAGTGAATGCACTGAGTGAGGCTCGCGCCCACTCGCCGTCGCCCAACCTCCATGATAAGTGATATTTAACTGATACGTGAAACATCTTGATTTTTGTATGGTGCTAGGGCCGCAGTTGCTAGAGGAAAGTGAATCACTGGTGCAGTCTCGCATCGGCAGCATGCCTCTACTTTGATAGTCGAGCACGATGATCGAATCTTCCAAACAAAATCGACGGTCAATCTCACGTCGGCCTTGCTCGGCATGCTGCAGGATGATCATCAAATGGGGATGCAGCGGCAGTGACAAACATGGAAACCTGCTACACGTATACTCATTGATAACTTAGAATGTCAGCGTGTAATGACAATGTATAACAATAAAACTAACGCTGAGACAACTTAAAAAGGATGTTTGACGTGAGTGCAGGTTCGAATTATGGTGAGTAAACTGCTGTCGGTGGTACATATCAGCGAGCACTTCGTGGTAAGCTGTGCAATAACTCACTCTTTTTCTAACTCATTCTCGAGTGTGTTACCTCAAGCGATATATGACCTTACTGCGATCACTGAGTCAGAGCTGGGGGGAATCATATTGTGATTGTAAGATTGAGGGAGATTGTTGATTGCAATAATTGATTGAAGGCCCAGCCCAATTTGTAATTTGATTGTAAATATTGTCTCCCCGGAGCTATGAGCCAATCAGCGTCTCAAAAAATTGAATTCCGCCAATACGATTGTCTATAACGAACCCATAAGGTAAAAAAAGCTTTTACCTTTGGCCGCACCAACCTTGCGCTCTTCGCGCCTAAATGAAACCATTGCTGCGTGCCCCACAATCTCTACTTTCCAACCGCTTCATTAGTCAATTTGACACCAATCACACACACCGCCGCGACCTGCTTCTCGCACCTCGCTCCGCCATGAAGAACGCTGAAATTGTTCGATGCTGTTCAAGAACCCAACTCTCACGGATCACACGTGCTGTGCTTGCGGTTTCGTCGTCAAGCAGCCGAGGCCCTCCGGGACACAAGAACCTCATATCCCACCCCTGACTATCGTGCTCCTGCTGGACAAGTAGTTGAATTTCCTGATTTTGAAACCGGCTTTATTTTTTAAAGTGCAATGTGGAGCAGAGAAAACCCTACTTTCAGCGGAACGGAAGGCCAGCTCGCCTACTGCGTTCTCCTACCGAGCAATCCTGTCAGGCACAGCGTCAAGCTCCTGTATCTCGGTCGAAGCGAAAACGAACAGCGGCGGAGCTGGACGAGGCAATCTCCAAGAAGGTTGGCAAGCGTGCATGCAAGACCTTTAAGTACATTGAGGCCAACTGGATTCCTGCAACTTCCGTGGTGGTGGAACGATTTTTCTCTATGGTGAAGAGCTCTGTCGGGTGTCTTCGTATGAGCATGAGTGCTTCTACATTGGAGACGGTGACATTTCTAAAGATGAATTGGGATCTAGTTACGCTTGGTTCGGTATCGACAGCAATTGAGAACAGTGAGTGTAGCGAGCAGGCAGTTGGTAGTGACGATGAGTAGTGAAGCCATCAATAACAATCACCACCTTTGAGATTGTAGATGTTGCAATTATGGATTGTCTTGCTGTGGGGAGTGCAATTAATAAACAATCTAAATTTCCTCAGCTCTGATCGCTGACACCATAGGAAATCATTCTCAACGGCACGCTGGTCTTCTCGCACAGCTTCTCTCAGCAACAAGTTGCGCACTTGAGTAACATCGTTGAATGGGCTATCAGGACAATCACGAACAGGACTTGAGACAGATCCATGAGTGCCGACGTAAAATCGATCTGCGACTCCTACGTCCCGTGATGGCAATCGACATGCAGCTATCAAGGGTCGTATCAACTAATACCGGTATGTGGAGAAACACACTCTCGATCGATGCACTCGCACAGATCTCGAACGTAGTGACGCCAAGTGACTTGGTCACGTTCACTTCGGAGCGGATCACGAACACTGATAAGGCAAAGGCGATTTCAGCTCTGCGGCCTCTTTCAACTTACAATGTAGCCATCTTGTTTTGTATTGCGCAATCTTCAAGGGATATTGTACAGTATGAGTGTACCTAGGGCTCAGCGATTCAGAAGATATCGGCCTCTCATTCACGGATTTGAGTGCGTCCAGCGCAGACTCCGCTATCCTCGACATGAAAAGTGATTCGGAGCAACCCAGCGACATCTACGGCACTTTCGACGGTCATCAAGCCACCGACAAAAAGTTAGCATCGATTCCCACTACTTCGTCGCCAGGATTCCGCAGGTCTTCGGTGCTTGCTATCGCTACATGTAGTTTGGCTGGAATTCTGCTGGCCGCTGGGTATGCGGCTTCCGGCGGCTTCCAGTCGTTGCACAGCACCAATTCCATTGCTGAATTTAACGAAGAGGACAACGCGACCAGCGGTGACAGTCCGTTGTACCATAATGTGGCACTCGAGACGGAGCTGACCGATGTCGAGCAACAACTCGTGGACGGCGTGGACGCTGGGCATATCCAAGAGTATCTGCACGCGTACTCGAGCAAGCCCCACATTGCCGGGTCCAAAGCTGACTACGAGACGGCGCTGTATACTGTGCGGCAGTTCGAGTCGTTCGGGATCAAGACGGAGATCAAGGAGTACTACACGCTGCTGTCCACGCCAGTTCGTCGTCGTCTTGCAATCCTGGAGCCGAAACAAGCTGCACAAGAACTAAATCTGACTGAGGCGTCGGTGGCTGGAGATGCGTGCACGTCTGACCCAAGCGCCGAGCCTCCATTCTTGGCATACTCCCCTTCGGGGAACGTGACGGCACCAGTGGTCTACGCTAACTACGGGTCGCAGCAGGACTTCCAGTGGCTGGTAGACCAGGGCATTGATATCAAAGGGAAGATCGCGCTGGTGCGCTACGGATCGAATTACCGAGGGTTGAAAGTGTTGGCAGCTCTGGAACATGTCATGGCGGGTGTGCTTATTTACTCGGATCCGCTGGACGATGGGTTCGGAAGAGGCCCGGTGTACCCTGACGGTCCCTGGAGACCGGAGAACTCGTTCCAGCGCGGATCGATCTACAATGAGTGTGGCGACCCGCTTACTCCCGGGTGGGCGTCGGTTTTAGGTGCAGAATACCTGAAATACGAAGACGTGAAGACGATCCCGCACTTGCCGTCACTGCCATTGTCGTATGGGCAAGCCCAGCACATTCTGAAATCGTTGCGAGGAAAGCAGGCACCAGCTAGTTGGCAGGGAGGGCTCACGCTCCCCGACGGCGGATATCATATTGGCGATGACAGTTCGACGGTGGTGAACCTTGACCTGGAGATGGATAATTCCATTGGCCCTATTTGGGACGTGATCGGCACTATCGAAGGCTCGGTGGAGCCGGATAGGCAGGTCATCCTAGGTAACCATCGCGATGCGTGGGTGTGCGGCGCTATCGATCCCAACAGCGGGACTTCAGTTCTTGTTGAGCTGGGACGCGTATTTGGGAAAATGCTCAAGTCGGGATGGAAGCCCAAGCGCACAATCGTCCTTGCGTCTTGGGATGCTGAAGAGCAGGGATTGTTGGGCAGCACCGAATTTGTGGAAGATAACGCGGAAAAGCTGAAGGAAGAGGCCGTAGCGTACCTCAATGTTGATGGCACGCTCGGTCCGCTCGCTGCTGCCGGTGGATCGCCATCTATCGCCAAGCTTCTTTTCCAGACGGCGAATGCCATTCCAGCCAATGACTTTGGTGGCATGGAGGTAGCTCAAAAGACGCTCTATCGACAATGGCTCGCACAAACGGAGATGTATCGACGCAGCAATGACACTTCTGACACGATCGGCCCTGACCATCTCATTTCGGTGTTGGGAACTGGAAGTGATTTCGGCGGGTTTTGCCATCACTTGGGTATTGTCTCGGCGAGCGTTGGGTTCTCCTTACCAGGAAGCTACGGTACCTACCACAGCACCATGGACAGCATCATGTACTCGGAGCATTTTGCAGACCCAGGTTATGTTTCGCACGTATCTACTGCTTGCTGGTGGGGGCTATTGGCTCTGCGTCTGGCTGACAACGCTGTGCTCCCGTTCGAGTTCTCGACATATGCGCTAGTGATGAGCGAAGCCGTCACGGCGTTCGAAGCTGAACTAAAAGTTACTGCAGAGCACCACCCTGGTGTTGACGCGGTTGACTTTGAAGGGCTGCGCCGTGCTATCGGCGATTTCGATGCCAACGCTCAAGAGTTCCACGAGAGATTGGCAGCTCTGGAACCTGGCGCCGATCTCAACTACTGGAACGACAAGCTCATGTACTTGGAGCGTCACCTCACTTTGGAATCCGGTCTACCTCACCGTGGCTGGTACAAGCATGTAGTGTTCGGTCCAGGTTTCTACAACGGCTACGGCGGCACTGCCTTCCCGGGTCTGGCGGATGGCATCGCATTCCACGACAGTGCCGAGGCCATTCAAGCGCATGTCGACGACGTGGTAAAGGTGCTGGACGGTGCTGCCACGTTCCTGTTGTCGAAATAGACAGCCAACTGAAGTACAGCAAGTGTTGATACATGTACCGGTACACACATCAGACACGACCACATGGAGCGAAACCAATGCAAGGACAGCGCTTGTCCGCTCGATTTTGTTCTTGGGTGAGTGTGTCTACAGATAGCAAATAGAAGGCTAATGTTTGCCAATCAAATCTGCATTCAGGCCCGAGTCTCTGCCTTGGTTTACCATGGGCGAGTCATTGACCGTACCGTATGTTGAAGTGGACCGTTCCGAAGCCTTTTATCCAATCACCGACCGCGACCGTTACACTCATCAATTTGCAGTCTGAGTTCCAGTCTGTACTCTAGGTTTTGCGTCAATTCAGTCATGGCTCCGTTCCCAGCGGCTAAAACGCCTCGCGTTCTTGTGCTGGCGAAGTCCGTGGGCGACGACGAAGCCTACGGCACTTTCCAAGGACGTCCTCGATCTCAAGATACTTCAACTCCCTCCAGCAGAGTTTCCAGCTCGAATTCCAAGTTCGGAGCGTTGCTACGCGCTGTGAGCGTCGTGGGACTTGTGCTGCTGGCCGTGGGGTATGTGACCAAGGCGAGTTCCAGCTCCAGTTCAATCGTCGCAGTCTCCAACGTGCAGGGGGCTTCAGAGACTGTCAAAAGTGATGAAGTTGCTGAGGAGCTGTCGACGACGGACATGCACCAGCAATTTGTGGATAACGTAAACGCAGGCAACATGCGCGAGTACCTGCACGCGTACTCTAGCGTCCCGCACAGCTGCGGCACCGAACAAGACTACAGGACGGCGTTGTTCACCACGAAAATGTTCGAGTCGTTTGGGATCAAAGCGGAGATCAAGGAGTACTACACGCTCTTGTCGACCCCTATCCGGCGTCATTTGGCCATTGTGGAGCCTGCTGAGTCTGTACGCGAGTTAACTTGACAGAAGCGTCTGTACCCGGCGACACGTGCACGAGTGATAATAGTGCGCTGCCTCCGTTCGTCGCCTACGCTGCCACTGGAAACGTCACGTCTTCGATTGTGTTCGTCAACTTCGGCAAGCAAGCAGACTTTGAGCGGCTTGTGGCTAATAACGTCACGCTGGAAGGCAAGATCGCGCTGGGTTTTTTAGGACACTTCGGAGGCTCGGGCTGCTGCATTACTACACGGTCACCGTAGGGCGGCATACATGACGATCAGGTTGTCGGCGACGACCAACAGCCCACCCCCTCATCGAGTAGCTGCTGCGAA
>LGSN01000949.1:0-15316 GCA_001314375.1 Phytophthora podocarpi | reverse complement strand
GACAAGGAGAGTGTGACGGAGATCCAGCTGCCAATTGCCTGAAAGAGACCGCTGCAGCACGTGCTGAGTGCACAAAACATCTTTATGTATCCTCTTTGGCATTCTGGTGAACTACCGTAGCAAGAGAAACAGAGCTGTCAGTTCTCCCTACTACTTGCATGTACTCATTGATCTGGGGTTGAACATTGACATGGAACCACTTCTGAAGCTTTACGCAACAGGCTGCTGGATCTCCGTCACGAAGGATTCCTCGCTGGCGTCTTCGATGTCCATGCGGAGGTAAACCTCTCGCACCGGTGCATTAGGACGAAGACCTTCCTTGCCAATCCATTCGTACAGCTTCTGGTAGGCAGGGTTCAGCGTATCATACGACCCCAGGTGCACTACTGAAGCTGCACGCGGCACAACCGGCAGTGTGCGAACTGTGATCGATGACGTTGAAGCTGCGTCTTCACTTACTTGACCGTCCTTGGCGATAGGGAGACACACCTCAGCGTCGACATCTTTTTCCTTGTAGCCTTGGTCGTAGTAGATTGTCAAACACGGTCCAGCGATACCGAGGCCATGGGCTCTGGAGAACGCGAGAACTTGGTCCCAGAGCGTCCTTTGCGCTCGATAGTTGGCGATCACAGCTCGCAGTGCCACTACACGCGCTTCCGGCAGATCCTTGATCACTGGAGGCTTACCAGCAGCTTCAACAGCGGCGGCAGCAACAGCTTCGCACTCGGACATTGTCGCGAAGGGTTGAACAGATAATAATTGGTAGCTGAGCAGTCGCGATCCCGCGGATTTATGAAAGAGAGCCCGTTTCCATCGGAGGAACCCGACATTCATCGCTTCAATTGAGCTTTCGCAGTAGCCTGCGCGAGTGGCTCTCGGATAGCAATTGGTCATTGCCGGATGCCGTGTTCTAGTCTAGATTAGAATGCTTGATGCATTCCTGAATGACTATTCAGGCCAGATTGCTGCTTGTGAGCGTGGTGCATCCCCACAAGCTCTCGATACATTCTTGCTCGAAGATGTGCATTTATTTGGCAGCATGGGGTGGACACCTGGATGAAGCTGGAGCGTCAAGAGTCTTGACTCAAGACGGTCGTGGTCCCTGGCAAACAAACTCATTTCGATTTTATTCACAGTTCTTAACAACGCAACCTCGCCAGTGGGTGAGTTATACTCGCACTCCTTATCTGTTTCCAGTTCATTCCAGTCGAGCACGCTTTCCTGCTCTCTGTTGTTATCACCGCACTTTCGTTTGTTGTGGCGGTCGTGTTCGAGGCAGTGGGGCCTTTTCAGGAGCCACACCACCACACGAGTGTGGTCTTGACTGGCCGCAAGCTGGACGGCAGCGCGGAGGTTATGAAAATGGTCACCAAGCGTAAGTTCTCGAGCGTTCTTATGCAGCCACTTCATAACGATCAACTGGCCACAACGTGCCGCTACCAGCATGGCCTGGACGGCATCTGGCCGGCTGCCGTGAAGATACAGCCAGGCCACCACAGATACGTGGCCGTGCTCGGAAGCTTTTAGAATGGCGGCGTGGGCATCCTCCTGTCGCCCGTGCCAATGAAGCCACTTGACCGTTTTCAGTTTATTGTGCACGGCAGCTCCAACCATCGCTTCAGGTGTGCAGGCTACGGAGCCGTGGTGGTAAAGCCACCGAAGGACTTTGATGTGGCCGCACTGGGCCGCTAGAGAGAGGGTTGCAGAACTGTAGCCCTCGATGCAGTTTGCATGCAGCCACATGGCTGCATCGAGGTGTCCATGTTGGGCGGCACGGTCTATCAAGCTGAGGCAGCCCTCTCTTAGGCCTACGAAGTTCGCCCGGTGGTTAGCTGCAAGCCACTGCAGAACGTGCACGTGACCCGCCATGGCAGCGACATGGATAGTCATTCTACGAGATCCCTCTGAGCTCCGGTAGTAAAGATACTCGAGGGCGCGCAAAGAGGCTCCGCTCGAGCAGGTGGTCAACAGTACGCTCTCCTGGGTTGAGAATGTGTCCAGGTACCCATCGATTAGTTTCTCCACATGCGTCAACATGTCGCCCCCGCCGGCCTGGCACTCACGGCAGACTACGCTCACAGCCGTCAGCATAGGGAGATCGTCGGAGATCTCATTCACAGGGCAAGAGAGCGGCGATGGATCCAGTACAGCAGCAATAACACCAAGCATCGTACGATACAAGGCTCAACGAAGTTTCACTTTTGACGATTATTTCCTCCTACTTCTCACTTGCTCGTGCGTAGCTTACAACCTAGCTCTTGCTGCCACTACTCGCTGAGTTGGGACTTGCAAGTTTGTGGACAGAAGAGGAAGGTCTGCGCCTAAGACGGATAATTGGAGAATGGTAGAGAATGAAAAGGAGGCCACGGCGGCGCGCCAGGACATATCTGTGAAACAGGGATGACGTAAAAATAAAGTCAGCGATGACGCAGTTGAAGGTGCGGATGTCAAGATGCACGCAAGGAGCAGTTTCAAGCAGTCCAAGTTGAAGTAGACCTTATTCTGCCTGAAACAACTCCAATAGTGGCCCCTAGACTGGGCATCTTGACATTTGTATGAAAAATGACGAAAATCCTAACCTAACCATACGTTTATTTTGTTGCTTCGCAACGGGGAAGAAAAATCTGTATTACTTCAGATTTGCATGTGCAAATCCATGAAGTTACTTTTCTTTCTGAATCAACGGTTGAGTGTTATTTGACCAATCAACATGAGTCCTTGTCTGGCAATAGACGTGTGTCGATTACATGATATTTGTACTTGTTAGTGAAACTTTAAAAATGCCAAATGCCCATTTTCACATTTTCAGACATACATCCTGCCCGAAATTGCGCTGTGCAAATTCATACTGTAAATTACGCATTCATACGTGAAGGTGCGAGTTCATACCCAAACGTACGAGTCAACACATAAATGTACGAATTCATACGAATAAATACGAGTTCGTACTTGTTGGTATGAACTCGTACCTTTTTTGATATGACCATACATATACAAACGGAGATTTACTCGATGAAAAGATGAAGCATTCATCAGTTTAGGTCGTTGTCTGTTGCCTACTTATTCGTTAGTCGGCATTAATGGTGGTGCACCCGTTTCGCATATGCGCAGATTTCTTGAACTTCTTAAGGTTATCAAATGTAGCACACAGTCCGTGGCTTTCGAACTTGGTAATCGTCGTAACTTGGCTGTTTGTCCGTCTCGCTCTTGTTGGGCCTTTTGTTAACGGGCTTGGAATTCAGCTAGATGTCGATTTAGCAGACTGAAGTACTGTGCCATACTATTGCAGTAGAGGCAAAAAAATACGCTCTGAACTTGATGTGAGCACCCTCAACTTTTCCTTGTCTTCGCGTGCCAACTGGATCCAGCGCATCTCGTTCGAATAGTCGAGATTTGACATCGCGTCGAGTTCATCGCGAGTCTTTATGTCGGTCAGCGTTCAAACCGCCCCAAAATATGGTAAAAACTTGGTCGTCTCGTTTGAGTAGACCAGTATTTCGTCAAATCGACCACCAAATTTATCTCTCAAAGATGCTTCCTTTGCCGGATAAAAGCACCAACATTGCCGTCCTGTAGGTGTCACAGCTGTCGGTCCGTGCTTGTATTCATCTTACAGCGAGCTTGCAATTCGTTTAGAAAATGCGACAGGACATCTGGATCGCTGCAAACACCGTACAGTAGTTTTTATCACGAAGAGATTTCCAAGTCGTTTCCTCATTGGGCTCCACTTCCAGATGCAATTCTTCAAGCTTGCTCAACCACCCCCAAGCCACTACATGTACACAAATTCGTTTTGGTTTTTAGACTTTTATTTTAGTCAAAACAAGTTCTAAATATTATTTCTTCAAGACGACTAAACTTGTCACAAGCTCGTTTCACCTGCTGCTTCTTAAGGATCTTGTCCTTGTTGTGAAGGCAGGCGTCGCGGTTGATGTAGTACAGTCAGTGGTGACAGGAGAATTGTCGACGTCAAGGACGTATAAAAGGTGGAAGTGTGTTCACGCCGTGTTTGGCCGACTGAGGAGTGTGAGCCCCATATCACGGCAAAAACACTGTGCGAGCAGCCATTTCTTCGTGGAAATTGAGTGTTGCCGGGGCTTCACTTTGTGTGTCTTGAGGGACTTCTTCTTACTGTACACCTTGCGGTGCTTAGCCATGTTCGACTTCGACACCAGCTTCTTGCACACAGCGCACGCACCCTTCAGGGGCCTGTCGTTACTCTCCATTCAGACCAATTTCTACGACTGGATCGTTTGTGTGTAACGTGCATTTCTATTGGTTAATTTTGTTGTTGTTGTAATGCTGTCATTTGGTTGATGTAACGGGGCGTTCCCCGTTACAAAAGTAGGTAGAGTCACATCTCCTTGAAGAGGGATGTGACATGCCATTTCATGATTGGACAGAATGTCCAATTAGGTTAGGTATTTGACCAGTTACCGTGCAGCACCCAGACCGGTGGTTGACAGCTAACCTGGACCTAAGTTCGGTTTCGCGACCGAACTTAATATCAAACAGAGTTAATTTGCTTCTAAACCCACGTGTCTCGGTTGTAAAACCCGAGACAGCGCTTCCTCAACCAACAGCGAAAGCTTACGTAACGGTCCCTCTGGCCCCGTTACAATTGGCTGATAAAAATGTTGAATGGCGTTGTTTCAGGGAAAGAACGCCATTCAACATTTTTAGTCAACTTAAATTTTACACGTACAGCCCAGTTTGGTTTATTTGTCAAGTACTTTTATTTATTGACAAACGAGACGAGCACCGCCGCTACACGGCGGTGGGATTGGTTTTGGTTCCAGTTGTGTGGGTTCGACGGGTTTGTGTTATTTACATACGAAAAATAGACTTGGTAGGCTCGCCTCCGCTGCGTTCCGGCGGGCTTTTGTAGAGTATACAAAAAAATTAAGATTAAAATATTAAGTGCTGCATTGAGCACTCAGCTTCAGCCTTCCGAAACCGCGAGCTACAGTATTATACAACTGTTAAGACTAAAAACAGTCCTGAGCTAATTATTACCACCTACCCACTCACTCTCATTCCAACTAGTACACTTTCTAACCCACTACTTACTTCCTTACTTCCTTACTTATTTGAACTTTTCACTCACTCACTCACTAATTAATGGGTCACGCCACTGGGTAACTGGCACCAACCATTTCATTGAAGCAAAGCTATGCATTCGTCGTGTTATATCAAACTGCACCCTAAGCCGGATCAGTGATTCGCCTAGACACAGTGTCGTTTGTGTAACTTCGTCTTCTACCTCTACCTCCGGATATTCAATGATTGTACAGACCATACAGTCACGCGTGCGAGGGTTACGTAAAGCCGCCCGTGCTAGAAGCATGGTATAGCGAGGTATTACCCTAATTCTGTCAGTGTTTGGCCTTGGTCATTGTGGATTGCTCTGGCAAATGTTGGTCGTACAGGGAACTACTTACAAAAGATAACTCTTGCGCATCGTTGTCACTCATAAAACTGATTTCGGAATAAGCTCGTGTGGTCCCTGCGTACTACCGCCAAAATCGATGTGTGCGTGACATACAGCTTGGGCTTAACAATCTGCAAATGCGTACCGTTTCAAAATAGAGCTTAAGTTCCGCAACATGACAGCAATGCCCTCCTTGAGTGTTTCGTTTGAGGTGGAATCCATTGCTGCTCGCCAGATGAAGCTTTGCTTAAAGCAGCTAGCGTCCTTGTCGTCATCTACTTTGTCTGGTGGTAGAATTGGGTGAGTCGTTCCGATCTGTGACGGCTTCACTGATTCATTGATAACGTGAACTATCCCGTTAGGCGTGCATGTGAACGGCGAAACTCTCATATATCGATCTATCAGGGGGTTTCATGTCGACATACACAAAAAATAATCGTGTCATGTATTTCGTCTTGAAATTTTCATTTACTCTCTGTCGAGACCGGGGTTTACATCTTCGTACTTGGCAAGCCTTCTAAAAATTCAATTACTTATCCATACATTGCAACCCGAAGCGGTTTAGTTTGCAAATTGTGCAGTCGACAGATCAAGGTTTGGCTGCTGAGGAAGTACTAAGTTGGAGGGCGCAATATCATTTCGTACATTATTTAAAAGAACGTGGTCGTTATGGTCTATAACGCTTTAATGGCTCTATAACGCTTTAACAGCCGATTCAACCGATTATCCTGGGGTTAGTGGACCGCATACTGCTATGGCCAGTTGGCCCTCAGTCGGAATAAACCCACAAGTACCCGTCAGGAATAAAGTTACAGCAACCCGGTAGGAAGAAACCCGTGCCCGACTAAACGTTCGCTATACAGCCCCAGGAGCCTCAAAGTAGCTGTATATAGTACTACTGCGTTTCACCAACACATGTATGCACACATGTATAGTACTACCAGCGCGCGTTGATAAACTTGAGAACAGCGGCGCGAAATTACATTCGTACCATGCACCATATACAAAGTACGTATCAAGTAGATCACAAAAGTATTGATGTAGTCCACAATAAAAGCATGTGGTCTACACAAAACAATTTTAGCCAATGGAGCGTTATTTTTTGTCAATTTAATTTTGGTTCATCTAGTGTCGCTTGCTGCGGCGGCGAAAAGGCAAGCAAGTATTGGTGGTGGCGGGCCCATCGCAGCGGCCACCAAATCAGTGTGTAGCTGCCGCGGGCCTGGCAGGTAGCACTGGGCGGTGCCAGAAAGCGAGGCGGTTAGGCCCGCTAGCGCAAGGCCTGCAGCGTCAGCCAGCGGCTCTAACCAGGCCCTCTGCAAATGCTTCCAGGCAAGGAGCACTTCGCAGCAGTCGCACCATCGGAGCTGGAGCCCAAGACCATCCAGGTCGATGGGAGGTGGCACCACCCGGGCACCACAGGTCGCGCATTTAAAGGATTCCATTGCGATTATCTAAGGACACGTGACAGCTCTAAGAATAGCACGGCATGTTTCAGCTAATCATTTTTAGTCCATCAAAATTTTATTCCAATATCAACTTGTAACCAATCATACCTTCATTACTATCCTCGGCAGCTAAATGGTTTTGGCTAATCACAGCCTCCTTTGCTGCACTTGACAGCTAAAGGTTGTTTTTGGCGAATCAAAATGCAGTGTATTCTGATGAGATTTTGTGACGGACGGACACGAACCGTGCTCCAATAGATAGTGTTAGACTACCGTATTACCCCGTACCAGACGCCTAGGCGTTAAACTAGAATAAATCGAAAAACTACAGTGTCAGCGGACCCTCGTATTGTGCGCCTAGACAAATACAACGTATATCTGGACTTGCTGTTTCGGGCATATGTTGCCCCAGTCCATCCCCAGTGCACCAGAGGGACCTTTCCTGGCGCCCACCGCCAACTACTTGAATACCTGGCGGGTCGCTGTGCCGCCCGCGGTTTAAACCAATTCATTCTACAAATATCCAACCAGCAGAACAGTGAAATCAGTCAGAACTATGTCAGCCGAGAAGAAGCGGACCAGCTACAGTCTTGACTTCAAACGCACCGTCGTCAGCGAATACAAGCTAATGTACCCGGGCATGGGTTTAACGCGCTTGTCAAGAAGTACAAACTACCTTCGGCTTCAATGGTCTGGGACTGGTACAACAATTACGAAAAGTTAGTGGCAGCTTCGAAGAATCACCAGCTCTCCACGCGCTCAATGAGCAGATTCCCTGGTGCAGGGATTACCATGACATCGAAGAGTGATGGCACACTTGGGTGGTGATCGGAAATAAGAAAGGTCTGGGCGTTAATGATAAATATTTGCAGCTTCAAGCACTGAATATCAGCCGCAGTATTGACGCTTCCAGTAGTGGTTCGTCTGTGGATCGTCAGCAGCCGACATTTAAAACTTCTAGTGGCTGGGTGGCAATGTTCAAGAGCCGCTACAATTTGAATTCGAGGCGGCAAATGACCACGAGGACACTTCCAGCAGACGCGAAGGATGTGTGTCGTGAAATCATTCAGAAAGCACAGGACCTCATAGACGAACACAAAATTGAGCCCTGCAACATCGTTAATATGGACCAGGTACCCAGATATTTTGAAACGGAGCCAAGGTCGATGATCGCGGCTCGTGGTGCTAGAGAGGTACTTTTGAGGAAGGGTGGCAGCAGTCACAAAAGGTTCATTGCAACGTTCGCTATCACTAGAGCTGGCGAGATACTTAAGCCTTATGGCCTGTTTTCAAAACTGAAAAACAAACCCAAGGTTGCGGAAGGTGTTATGGTGGATGTGAACCCAACAGGAATGTGGAACGACAAAAGACTTCTCGAACACGCTGAAGCAGTAATTTGAAGTCGACGCCAAACTCGATTTTACCGTCAGCCAGTGCTGTACATTACTGATTCGTACGGTTGTCATGTGACCCTGGTTAATGAGGAACGCCTGCAGAGTTACAATATTTTCGTGTTGTTGGGCCCGCCAAACCTGTCAAATTTACTTCAACCTCTGGATGTAGCTGTAAATAGAAGCTTTCAGGCTTTTTATTGCAAGACGTTTGATGGTAAAGCACTGGTAGACGCCACACTACAAACAAAGAGTAGCAATCCCAATGTCCCGAACTACAAATTGGTAACAGAGTGGGTGCTAGCTCGGATTGGTACTAAGACGGCAGACGAGATTGAAAAAGCATTTCGACTTTGTGGACTGGTCGCAAAGCAGACTTTCGACATTAAAAAAAACGCCACCCTCCACTACAGGAACTAAAAGGCTTCAACTACCGATATGGAAGAATGGCACCAAAAATACGAACATTTGCTTGATGAAGACGACGACCGTGAAGAACTCTGCATTTATTCGCCTTCGTGGTAGATACCGGAAGATATCAGCTTAAGCCTGTTCAGCTGTCTCTGTTTTAGTATTGCCGGCTCGATCGCCGACTACGTTATGGTTTTGACGGAGTTCATGGCAGGGTTAGACGACTTAGAAGGTCTACTTGACGAAAATTACATCACTTTAATCAGGGAGGGCACGACACCCCCAGGTGAGCTGGAGCTATTTGCTGCATCAAAATTGCACAGTTGCAACATCGAGGTGAAGACGTTGAACTACGACTGCAGAGTGATGTCAACACACACTTACACCATCCCAGGCGCTACCCAGACGATCTGTATCGCTCGACTCGGTCCGCTCGTCGCGTTGAAAGTAGATGGTACGCAGGTTTAATTTACTATAGGACATTGTACTTTAGTTTTCTTCTGGTTTTGCTCGCACACTTCAATATAACGCCTTGGTCGCAGCTTTCTTATAGTTTGTAATCGAGCCATAGAAAACGCCTAGGTCTTGTAAAATAATAGTACGCCCAGTGGGTTGTCTATTATAAATGAACGCCTAGACGTCTAGTAGGGGTAAGACGGTAGCCGAGCGCCACCCGCTTCGCGGGTGGCGATTTTAGGTTTGGTCGCAGTTGTATGTATTATTTCAACCAATCAAGGTAGTCTTCTCTTCGCTCGGCCAGGTTCTAACCGGCCTATCAGGGCCGCCTTCGCTGCCCTCGACAGCGCTACGGAACCGACTGACGGACAGACCGGTTCGCGGAGAAGATGCGATGATCAGGGATTGATAGTAAAATAATATATTGAATATTCAAGTGTATATTAATATTCAAATTTGCAGCGATTCTTCGTATCGATATACTAATTCATTACTGGCAAATAGCGTAGGCCGTATTAATAACAATGAATTATGCTATCTGACCCATACGAATTGCCAAGAAGCTCGACTCCTTTCCTTTTAGCGTACACTGAGAGGAGGTATGCAGCAGAAGTGTAATCCAGTCCGGAACTTGATGCCGTCAACGAACAAGATCCATCACTTAAACAGCAATGTAGGGCAACAGCAAGACAACAAGCCACATTCAGCGAGGTACTGCGCGCTTTACTTCCATGCTAGTGATGGCGAATCATAGGTTATAATTCTCAGTTTTTGCTGTAAGTGATCTGTGCACTGAAGCGATTTCGAGTACTAGTGATTCAAAATGCTCCAAATGCTTGCAGTGACGCTTGCTCAAATCGCATAGGTCACTGTGGGTCAGCACCCGGCACCGGGTATCTGTACGACTGTGCTGGTTGTGGCTGGCGACTCAAGGGAACGAAGTTAAACTACTTCCAACGCAGCCACTCCGACTGGAATTGACTAGAGTAGAATTCCCAGGAGCATCGAGCAGGGACAACCAATAAATGCTCGCAACAATGTATGGAGACCCAGCACGTTTGCATGCATATTTTACCAGAAAACCTTCAGCAGCAGGTCAGACTTAATTAGGAACGACCACGATTACCAACTGAATTCCATGCTGGACTAACGAAACATCATCCATTATTTATTACCTTAATAAGAGTATGTTTAGCTTCGCCACGCTAAGGCACAATGCCGTTCAGAGATACATGTTGATAGCGCTTGGCTACGTGTTGGTCTGACTACCGATATTCATATGGTTGAATAGTTATATTGATTTAGGAACATCCAAATAAATAACTATGAATATGGAATTCAGATCCCATTTTCGAGTTACTATAAATATTCAACCACCGAATATCCCGTGACTATCAATCCATGGCGATGACGCTCTAAATTCACAGGGAACGCTACTTCAACATACTTGACGGCCCCCATTACCGTAGTAAAAAATCACTGCGGCAATGGGGTTCATCAAGCATTTTTTTAAAAATTATTTTTAATATCAAATATTTAATATGCATAAGGTACGTCATCGGTTTCTTGACCCCCTGCCAGTTTCGTGTCCCAACAATATCAGCCAATGGACAATGAAACTGTAAAATTTCAACATGGATCGATTTGCTCGTGTGTGATTTTGCAGCTCCTTTGACTGAAATTGTTCGTACGCGAAACGACTGACTTACCTTTGACTACTACAGCATTTTTGCTGTATGAACAGGCATGTTACCTAGGGGCATTTCGTACATAAAATGACGAAAACCTCCTTTGAAGATTTTCAGGAGTGCCCATCGTGAATCAAACAAAGGCAACGTTGAGAACATAGTAAATCTGTCATCAGAGCACTACACCAATTTATCCAGTTCAGAAACGCGGATTAAGACAACATCCGTGGCTGTAGTGGTTGCTAGATTGCTGCACCAGCTCATAGTCCACTAGTTTCGCTCATATGTTGATAAGGTTGAGATTAGAGAGAAAACCCCCGAGAAATTCCGCTCGATACATGTCCAAAACAACAAATCTACGGTCGATCAGTTTTCAATTTATCCAAATACCAACAAACAACACATTCCATCAACTTGATTTACCACTGCCATGGGCCCACCTGGAAAACCTAAAACTCGAACAAAAGACCGTTATAAGACGTCGGAGATTTCTCCAAGGCCGACCATATGTCTACGTAGTGTCAACGATGCATTGGCTTCGCCTCCTCCTAGGTACACCCTATCTACACGCCAGAAGTGGCTTCCCAAGAACGAAAAGGAGCTCAGCTTGCGTCCCTTCGGCTATATTGGATCTGAAGTTGTCGAGGCTATCTGTAAGTTCTGTGAGGTTTTAGGTCGGGAAAATGCCAAGGAGAGACAAATTGTCTCTTTAGGGTTTGTCGCGATGGCGAGAAGCAAAACCAAACCGCGAAAGAAGTCATCTCAGTGCTTGGTATTCGACAAATTTCGTCGTGATCACATTAAGAAGCACATGGTGAGTGAACATGCCACTAAGTGGGTGGAAATTCAAGCTATCACAGATGACGACGTGAAAAATGAGTTTTTTCTCCAGAAAATGATCCAGAGTTTCCTTCCGAGTCAACCGGGGTTTGACTTTGCAGTTCCTTCTGGGATTGCTGGCCTCATTCAACGACTATTCTGCAATCGGGACGATATCACTCATGGTTTGGTAACGGTTGACGCCGACATCAGCGAAGTGGTGGTGGCAGATGACTTTGTGGAGACTACGGATTTCGAATTGGTTACTTGCATCCGAGACCGGGACCAATTCGAAACAGTGATTCGTTGCATTTCAATGGGCGCAAGTTGTCGAGGTATTGCCAAGCTATTTGTCAGTTTTGGTATGGTGCAGAAAAATATGAAGTTAGGGACTCCAACTCGACAACTTGTTGGCCGCTATGTTCGCTTCGTTGTTGCACTCAATTTGGCTGCTATCCGACAGCTTCTTAATCACACGTTGGGGTTTGCAATCATGGTGGACGGAGCTACTCACAAGAAAGAGGGATATTCCGATGTGCGCGTTTCGTTTGGTCTCTGCGGCAAAGTGCACAACTTTCATCTCCTGGCTATTCCAATGGGCAATGCCACTCACACAGGAACCAACTACTCCGAGCTCGTACTCGGTATATTGGAGGACATAGGTGAAACAAACTTTCTTCTCAAGCTTGTAGGCATATGAACCGATGTAGCAGCCACAATGCTAGGACGCCACCAAGGTTTTGCTACACGTGCGCGCGCTGCAGCATTACACTATGAGAACAAGTCCGTAACAATCACATGGTGCGGAAGCCATCAACTTAATTTGGCCATGGTCGCCTTTCTAAAGGTTCTCGACGGCAGCCCTAATTTTCGGTCCAGATTGGGTTCCGAAATATCATTCACTCGGAAGTACGAGAGTGTTCGATTTGCCGTAGGCTTATGCCCAACATACGCAAATACTAGATGGGAATTCATTTACGACGCTTGTCACTTTTTGGGAAAACATTTCGCTCAACTGGTTGCTGTACAGCAAAACAAAAACTACACCAAGGCCAGTAGTGCATGATGGCTTTGCCTTTTGGTTGTTTCTAACTTCTCCGAGTCGATTCGCGTGTGCTACCGAAAGCTGCAGGCGAATACAGTAACCATGCGGGAACAATCCTCGGCTCTTGACGAACTTGTACACGCCTTGCAGCTAAAATACGAGAGCAATGTTGGCAATTGAACAGCAAAGATTGACACAGAAAAAGGTGATTCATCACCTCAGGTGGTGCTTGTTTGAGCCCCATTGAGTATTTTTGACAGCATGGAAGTCGGACAGCAAAATACCAAGGTCGATGGAGCCCAGGGAGATAAGGATCCAGAGCCTGATTGTGGCGAATACTTATTGGAGGACAGCGAGGGTAGTACTCTGATGAGCAAGATAAATTTCACGATAACGAGTTGGATACATCACCAGCAGAAGTAGAGCACCCGACGACGCAGAATGAGTTGGCGCATACTGTAGCAGCCGCTATTGAGTACTTATCAAGGGACTATGTCGTATCAAGCTCGACATAAACAAAGAGACACGTGATGAACCTCCGACTCGCCCTGCTGATTTGGTGCACTGTAATGATAGTACGTTCCAGGATCTACTAGTGGCACACACGGCCAAGCTGCAAGTACAGTTTGATATCACTGCAACGGATTCTATCTGGGCTCAACAGAAGCGACTCATTCACAAATACAAGACGACAAGCGACTTTCGTCGACGGATAAAAGAGCTGGCCGGCCTGATCCTCGAAGAATCTTGGAAGAGAGTTGCAGTTGGTGGTAAGTTTGACTTACTCTCTAAGTTTGCTGTCGGACTTGCCAGTATTGCACCGGGAACCCACACCGGCAAAGGGGAGTTCAGCACAATATAGCGCACGATGGGTCCACACAGCGGTAAACTGAGTAACTATGCGCTGGAAGGCGAGCTGTAAGCCCGACCGTACTTTGATCTCATGGCATTAGCTGATAAGGTACTGAAGAGCCAGGTGAGTGAAGTGGCCGAGTAAGGTGTGTTGATCAGTAAAACCTGTATGGGTGTTCACGTTGCTGCAGCACAACAGGCATGCATTCTTTCATAATTTGTTTAATAGTACCCCTTTTAAGCTTTTCAAAACTACCCATTTCTCTCCAAAAGGAGACTTTTTCGAAAATACCCCTAGGTAACATGACTCGTCTACTTCATACAGTATGAAGTAGACGAGTTCTGGTGTATAGCGAGCTAGCACCGAGATCACCCACACTGATCAATTACAGCCTAAGTCCCTGCAGTCTAACCCATGCCATTTCAGCGCCCTCATCTACCGAAACCCTAGTAGCTAACGGAAATACAAAACTAAATATAGTTTGATATATTGTATACTTACTAAATTAGTGGATAGCCGCGAAATTACTCTAAGCCCAACGGCACACTATGTGTTATCGTGTACCGTATTTCGCATGACATTTACATTACCCTATATACCAGGGAGTATTTACCCTCACAAAACTGATGTATTAGGAAACATTCTATTGTTTTGACTGCATTTTTAGACGATCGCTTGCTCGACGATGCCATCCTGGCAACTAAAGCCGTGGTGTTCGTCTACGGCTTCACCTTCTAGCAGCGACAGCCTCTCTAAATCAGCGATCAAAGCACTGTTAGTGCTACAACTAGCACTTGGGCTGCTGGTTGCTGGAGCGAAATCCATTGGAAATCGTTTTGGCAGACAGCGACTCTGAGGAGTGTCGGACCCAGCAGCACATTTTAATCCTGTCCGGGACCTCGAGCTTAATATTGGTGCCTGGCATGCGGGTCTGCGTATTTTTTGAGCTTGCATGTCTGCATACCACAGTCGTCGCAAGCTCGGTTTGAACGGGAAGTTCCAGGTGAAGTCTACAGGCTGCGAGACGGATGTCACTCGTTGGGGGGGGGGGGGGGGGGGGCTCATGAGCACTACGTTGCTAGATTGCACGAAGCTTGCGCATTTCTTCGTCTTTTTGAGTAAACTAGTACCGCAAGCTTCTTCTCAACAGGTTCTGCATTGAGCTTGTACTGCTGGGCGTGTCGTCCGATACCCCGTAGCGTGGGCGGCCCCATGGCTTTACGCGAGACATTCACAACTAATGAACATCATTTTAGAAATGTGTGTCATTATATCTGAATAATGACTTGTTTCGCTGTACATGCCATTTTCTGGTTTTACCTTTCTGGGTGATGAGTCCCCACAGCACATCTTCGAGTCACTCCCGACGCATTGATGGTGCCTCTTAGCACGGAGCCGACTTGGCATGCGCGCGCCCGTCGTTTGCAGTCTTTGTTGTTATTTCCTGGGTGCTACTCGTCGTTCTCGATAGGAACGTGACTTCTGGTGCTGAGAGTTTGACGTGTGGGTGGCGTTGTTGGCGTTGTTTGGAGAGACTCGCGGTTTACAGTGCCTCCCCGTCACGTTTACATAGCTGAACAAGCTCCAAGTGAAAAGTTTCAGGAAATTGACGTACGATACTTTCTTTTGATTATCGTTTGCGCAACGCGGTAGTAGTAATAGCCAGCACATTACACCGGCAGTTTTTTTTCTTAGCTTTATTTAACAAGGAGAATAGGGCTAACCGTTTCTAATGCAATGCTACGACTTTGACGACACAACCTCTCGACCACCT
>LGSN01000948.1:0-15338 GCA_001314375.1 Phytophthora podocarpi | reverse complement strand
GAGAGTCTTCTTCGGTCGGTTGCCCGTCGAGACGAACAGTGCCCAAGTGCGGAGCTTGTTCGTCATCAGCTCGTCCAGGTAGCTCAGGCGTGTGGTGCTAGTCTCCATCGCGTGAGCCACGCCGTGGGTGTCAGGCGTGTACGGCCCAATGTGGGGCGTGCCGGTGTGCGGGTTCGGGATGCGAGATCTCCGTTCGCGGCAGCCAGCGACGATGAAGCCCACGATGAGAATCAAGGCAACCACCCCACCGAAAATCACGAGGAAATAGTTGAGTGGCGTCCAGTCCGTCACGGGGATGTTGGTGGCCAGGTACTCGTTCAGCTCAGCCCAAACCGAGTCATCGCCGAAGCCAGCGCTTCCGCTACCCGAAGTAGAAGTTGCAAGGGTACTGACAGCTCCATAACAAGACTCCGAGTACGTGCGATCATCGTCGGAGCTCACAGCACACAGCGAACCGCAGACGCCCACACACGACGTCATTTTGTTGTTCATGGGCAGAATGCAGTTGGTCGCGTTCACGTTGTCGCAGTGGCAGAACTCGGTCATCTGCGTCACCTCAGGAACTTGTCCATGGTCGTCACGTTGATTTGAAGCGGAGATCCAATGCTGTTGTAGGCGTACTTGCCCATGTACTCCATGAGGCCGTAGCCGTCGGTACAGTCCTGGTTCGGGTTACACAGGAGCGAGAACGAACTGTCGTCCTCGCAGAAGTCGTAGATGTCACGGATCCAGTCGTTGCCCACGTAGTACGTGGCCTCCTCCACAGCAGGGAAGATCTGACCTTCGTGCTCGTCGTCGCCTCCCATGATACGCACCTCGTTGACGTCCAGGAAGAGGCTGTTGTTCGGGCTGCACGTGAACTGGCAGAAGATGTTGCGCAGGTTTTCCTTACAGGCCGAGCACAGGCCGGGGATCATGCGGACCTGCGTGGACAGACCCGTGTACTGCGACTCGGTGCAGCACAACATGTCATCGCCCTGGGCGATGGTCTCGTTGTACAGAAGCGGACAGTCCACTTCGAACTGCTCGCGGTTGGCGTCCGACCACTCGGAGAATTTGTTGGTGAAGCCGGCGTCGTACGCGTCCTCCACAGACGTTGGGTAGTATCGGTTGGGGATAGCTGCGCTTGGGGTGGTGACGTTGACGTAGGCCGAGTCGAAGGCGACGCAGTGGCCGGGGGCGCGCACGAGCGAGCCGAGCTGCGACACGAGCTTGGGGTCCTGGATGCACTCCTCCACCTTGGAGTACGTGCACATGGTGAGCTGCGACCGGATGTCGGCTAGGAGGGTCTCGTTGTCTGCGAGCGTCCAGGGCACGTAGCTGGAGGTGGACGACATGCCTGTCGAAGTCGTGGAGCCCGAGCTGCTGGCCGCGTGAACGACGCCCAGAGGCAGCAGCAGCGACGCGAAGGTCGAGACGCGCATGGTGAGAGGATGTGTAGAAGGGAGAACAACTAACCGGTGGAGAGCAGCCAGCCAAACCCTAATCGGCCGAACGCTCGCGCTTGCTTGCTTAATTGCCGGTAAATGTCAAAATGAAGCTCCTGGAGCAGAGGAACTTGCAGCGACACACTCGGCGGCCGCCCGGACGGACAGAGAGAAGAAGTGCATGAATCCACGCCCATCCGTGCAGATTAAAAGAGACCCGAGGCGAGATCAGAAGTGCAACGAGCTCATGCGGATACTGCGCCTGCGACGTCGCTAGGACGCGTCTATGTCTGGATCCCCATGCCACGCTGAGACCGCGCGCCTCAGCCAGACGGCAGTGGCCGAGTGAGGTGATCGGAGCTGGGCGACTGCCCTGACCGAGTCGCGTTTTGGCAGCGAACGGCTGGTTTCCGTCACCGGTTACTCACGAGTTGAGATGGCAGACTGCAGTCGGTGCAAACCACCCGAATCAGGTCGCTACGCGAAAACGAGACCTTGCTGCTGGTCGGAATGGATCCCCCAGTAGCCGGCTCTCCTTGCACTGCACTGCTCTGCAGACTGCAGTGCAATGACTGCAGCGCTGAGCAGCGGAGGCTTGGCGGGAATGGCGGGAATCATTGATCACCGATTCAGTGCGCTGGTCGGAACGGCAACGGCTGCTGCGACCGAACTTCCTTTCAATCGCGGTGACGGGGCATCACACGACTGTGAGTCTTCCGTTTATGCTCGGTGCGGTGCTCGATGGACGGATACCAGAAGACCAGAATTATTGTGTATATTATTTATTATTATTATATAGTCGCGCAGGAATGCCAGGATTAAAGCGCAACTGTGTACAGGTCAGTCAGTCGCGATCGCGCTCGGTGCACGCGAAGAAGTGCGCAATTGCGATGGAAGGCTTGATGGGCGTGCTGCAGAGACTCTAGGATACATGTACGTACCGGTACATGTAGACTGAAACACGCTTCAAGGGCAACATGATGAGCATCTGCATCTGAAAACTGAAAGTGGGACATACCGACAGACACGTTACAAACGTGGAGCGATCCATTTATATATCCGCGTCAGCGGTTTTACTATTAAGCTAACATGGATACACTATTTTCATATAGATATCCATATCAGCCAGTTAAGTATCATTTCGGTGACGCTTTCTGAACCGTTTCTGAACTTTTTGAGCGTATATTTTTGACATGTAAATTGCCTCGACTTAATTAGGTATCATCAAGCGTGTAATTATTCAAGCGAGTCTATGGAGCTGGCGGCGGATGGATTCTCGACGCGAGGCACGCGGGTGATCATCCACCTGGACCTCGACTGCTTCTACGCACAGGTGGAGAAGCGGCGCCTCAAGATCCCGGACGGGCAGCCCGTGGTGGTGCAGCAGTGGGGGAGTCTGCTGGCTGTCAACTACGACGCGCGCAAGTTCGGCGTGGAGCGAGGTGGGCTGCCGCTGCAGTCCCAGTATCTAGAGTATACTGTGACTACGCACTGACCGAGACCGCGCTGCGTTGTTTGCTGTGGCCAGGAGACTTCGTGGACGACGCGAAAAAGAAATGCCCGCAGATTCACGTGGTACGCGTGGCTGGCTAACCGTCGGTAGATGGTCACCTGCCACTTTGGCTAACACTGACAGTTGCTGCTTGCAGCCGCACGTGGACACGCTGGGAGAGAACCGCAAGCCGGGGCAGCTCTTCGACCGGACCCACCAGAAGGCCACCCTACGGAGGTACCGCGTCGCGAGTCGCGAGATCTTTGCCATTCTGGGCTCCATGGTGCCGGTCATCGAGAAGGCGAGCATCGATGAGGCGTTCATGGACGTCACCGAGATGGCGAAGGAGAGACTTGCGCAGATGGTGTGTGGACTCTACATGTAGTGCTGCATGGTGATCAAACGGCTGTAGCTCACAATGGTTTCTCTGGCGTAAGACTGTGTTTTCGTCAGATTTCTGCCAGGACCCCGCCAATCACGACACGAAAGTGTTTCGTAAGAGCGAGGGAGATGAAAATGCGGTCGAGAAGGGCCACAGTTTGCAGGCGTTCCCACTGACAGATAATGAGCGACTACTTTGCATCGGTGCAGTGATATCTCGGGAAATCCGCCAGACGATCTACAGCAAGCTTGGCTACACTTGCTCAACAGGCGTTGCAGGCAACAAGCTCGTTGCCAAATTGGCGTCCCCACTCAACAAGCCTAACGGGCAAGTCGTGGTGGCACCTCGGTTTGTCGCCGACCTCATGAAAAGTTTGCCGATGCGGAAGGTTCGAGGACTCGGCGGCAAGCTCGGTAAGCAGCTCGAGGGTATTTATGAAAGTCGAGATCCGGCAGGAGTTAAAGCCTCGGACCAAGGAGAAATGACAGGAGAAGCTGCAGAGGAAGCACTCAAGAAGCTGACAGCGCACGCCTTCCTTCAGCGTTGTGGACTGGCAGAGCTGAGCAAGCACGTGGGCCAAGAAACTGCCGCATTTGTCCACCAAATCTGTCAGGGCAATGACGGTGATGAACCAGTGGAAGAGAAGAAGGTCCAAGTGAAGATGCTCAGCTGCGTGAAGCAGTTCGACCAGCGCTCCGGATCGGCGCTGGCGCACGTCGAGCAGCTTGAGTACTGGGTGCGCCTGCTGTGCGAGGAGATGGTCATGCGTTGCGAGGACGAGCGCATCGAGAACAAGCGCTTCCCGTCGCAGCTGACAATCCAGTTCACGCGCGTGAAGCCCGGGGACAAGCCGCGCACGCGTAAGCTGGGCATTGCCCAGGACACGACGGTGGACGAGCTGTACGCGGCGGCGATGAACGTGATGCGGCTCCACTTGGACAGTGTGTTCCCGTTGGCAGCACTGAGCATGCACGCCAAGAACTTCCTCGACCTGGATTCGCAGGCCGTGACCTCCATCTCGAGCTTCTTCACGCGGAATCCGGACCAGGCGTCGTCTGCAGAGGTGGCCGCGCAGGGCATGGATGAGGACATCAAGCAGTTCGCTGCGAAACGAGGCAGGGGTGGATCGCCGCCGCGAAAGAGCAGCAGACAGAAGATATCGGCCTTTTTCGGCCCGACAAGTAGCAGCAGCAGCAACGGAGATAGACTATCGAGTAGCAGCGTCATTAACGGAGAGGTCGCGATCGCTGCTCACGTGATGTCTGCAGCGGCTGTAACAAACAGTGACACCGAGACAACTTCAACATGCGCCCAGGCAGAAACTGCTCCGACGTCCTCGGACTATCACTTTTGCGAGGAGTGCAAGCGCTTCGTGTCGGAGCCTCGAGCCGAGCACGCGGACTTCCACTTCGCTCTGAAGCTCAGCCAGACGCAGCGCAGTGAGGCCATGGCGGGTACAGCAGCAGCAGCTAGGTCGAGGAAGAAGAAAGGACCTCTGGATGCATTTCTGGGGCGATAGAATATAAAAACACAAGACTAAACGGATAAATCCTTGTATCACTTGATTTATGTAAGTTCAAAACATCAAATATACAAAACATTTGTAAAAGTACACTCCGTTTAGAGCTGACTGTTCGCCACATTGAAGACAAGTGCTCAAATCAAAATGGGGAGCGAAGAGGTGCCGCCGCTCTTCGCGATGGCCGTGCGCTACCGCGCCGGCGACGACGTCAAGACGCCGTTCGGTCCCGGACGTGTGCGCAGCTGCAGCGACTGTAAGACGCACGTGGAGGTGGCGCTGGCGGGGGGCGTCGTGCTGTATGCGAGAGTAAGGAAAAGTCCCCATCTCACTTGGTTTTCGTATACTCAAACGTCCCTGATTTGGACAGAGAGGCTGCCTGGTGCCAGAGCTGCGCATGTTGCAGTGCGGAGAGATCCCGAGACACACGAGAGTGATGGTCTTGCCACAGGACGCAGCAGAGGGTGTTGTGCTCAACTACATGTGGGTCGGCCAAGAACTCTTGCTCCAGTTTTCTCTCCTGGCTGACGCACTTGACTCACTCACTCACTGTTGCTGCTGCTGCTGTTGCTACTGCTGTTCCAGTGTGCCGGACCAGAAGTACCAAGTGCTGATTGGAGACTGCGAAGCTACCACTGAGGAGTGCCAGGAACAAACTACAACGGACGAACGCACGAAGCTGCTGTTGGTGCGTCTTCTGCACACTGACTGTTGATTGTCTGTAGTATTTTGTTTGTGGTCTCCCCAATACTGAAAATGAGCTTTCTTGACAGAAAGAGGAGCTTCGTCTGGCAAAAGAGACTCGCGTCCGGACGATTTTCGGGTTGGGGAGCACCACGGACTACAGGAGTTTAAATGACTCGTACGCGGTGCAGTTGGACTGCGGCAGCGTCGGCTATTTCCAAGCTAAGGACGTGTCTTGCGTGGACCTGCGGCTGCTGGCCAAAGTCCCCAAGCCTTTATCTGCTGAGAGGATCTACGAAGAGTTTCAGGGACGGATCACGCGTGACGACGCACTCGTGCTGAGCCGCAAGGCGAGGCAGTCGTACCGCCAGCTTCAGATTTTCTGCGAGCAGCACGCTGAGGCCATCTCATTCATCTCCACGAATGCGTCTTACGGCGACCAGTACACCAGCGCACTGGCTTCGTTGCTCGATCCCAGCTTTTCAGATGCTACGAAGCGCTTGAAGGATGCAAGCGGGAAAGAACTCAAGCGCTTGAAGGAGATGGCGGTTTCTGCTAAGACGATGCTGGAGAGTGATCTGCTTGAAGGTAAGGACTCCGCTGCTTTTTTCGCAAAGGCAGTTAATGTCCTGGGCCAGTTGAAGAATAGCGAGGAGGTCAAGAATCTTCAGTCAAGTCTTCGTGAGAAGGCCAACACAGAACTTACTTCCGTCCGACAGAGACTCTTTTCGCAGGGTAGTAGTTCGCCGCTACCGGCATCATTGCAGGAGGAGAAAAAACTTGTTCTGTCGCAGGTTTTGCAGGTCTTGGAGAGCAAAATGAATGCGGAAAAACCTCGTTTAAATGCACTGAAAGCGTCTTTGGAGCACCAAACGTTGCAGTCCGAAGTCCTGGCGAAAATGCAGCAGCACGAAAGCGACTTAATGAAGGCTCAAGAGACAATTGCTCGCCTTGAACAAATGGCAAGCAAAAAGTTGGGTGTGAATTCGATGACTGACTTGGACCCAAGCACACTGGCGCAAAAAGCTGAGGAGTTATTGCCCAAATTGTCATCGAAGGCCGAAGTTCTGGTTCATGCATCTGAGAAATATTGGTTACAGATGCAGCAAACATCCCACGGGCAGACATTGATGAAGAAGGCCAAGGTGCTGGTTCAATCAGTCGAAAACCCTGACGAGTTCTGCGATAACGTGACGAAGGTTATTGCCGAAGTCAAGCTAGACAAGCTGGCAGAGTGGGGGAGCACGATGTCAAAGAACCGCGAGAAGCGGCAGGAGTTCGTGGACCGGATGAAAGATCACTGCTTGGATTTCTTGACGTCCGTTTTGCCAACCTTAAAAGTTGACACGATTTCGGGCGTGGAAGACGACATTGGGTACTCAATTTCAAAATTGGATTTGTCGAATTTCCGTGTGAAGAAGGAGCGCGTCAAAGTGCGGATGGGAACAGTAGTCGACGAAGAATTGTTCACGGTTCGTGCGACACACCTGACGGCATTGCTCAAGGGGTTTGACTGGACTTTTGAACAAAAATATTTCCCTTATCTTCACGGCGGCGGTGTAGCGGATGCTGCATTAAGCGGCGGTGTAATCTCCTTAGGTTTCAAAGCCGAAAAGAAAGTCGTGAACCAGGAGACAGGAGAGTTCAAGCCGATACTAGTGCTTAACTCGATGACAATTGAGATCCGCCAAGAACTTAAGCTCACCGTGCAAGGTAGTTGGTTTAGTGCGGTCTACAATATGCTGACGTCGCATTTCGCTGAGTTGATTCGTGAGTATCTGTCCAAGACCATGGAAACGAAGCTGTTGAAGCATATGATTAAGTTGCTGGGTACGCTAAACAAGCAAATGGATGAGTACTGGCCGCTGATCTTTCAGCTGCTGGACATCCGAATGGAAGATTTGCCAACTGCGAGCCCATGGCGCGGCGCGAAGGAGGTTGAGATTCAGCCGCAAGAGCTTGAATGTACCTTCACGGAGCGGAATACCGTGCCTTTCTCCTTTACGAAGGGCGTGCTGAACAAGTACGTGGTTGTATCACGCATTCTGGATGTCGACACGCAATCCATCAATAAGGAGGATTCAGACGACAATCATGATTTCCATTGGACTGGCGATTTGAAACGCGTTCCCGTGGGCAGTAGCGTACTGTCAATTAATAGCCAGTGCTGCAGTAAATTGACTGTAGAGGAACTGAGAGGCCTACTGGAAACTCTCCCTCTACCTTTTACGATGCGATTTTCCTTGCTCCCCGAAGACCCTGCCAAAAACCGGCGGCAGCAGATGAAGCCACAGCCCGAGTTTACCACCTTTACATTTCGGCAAGAAGGACCCTTTGGATTACGACTACGAGCTCGTCCACTGGCGTCTTGTGGCGTTATAGTAGTGGGTTTTACTGCCTTAAAAACCGATGGCAAAAAGTGTCCAGCGGAACTCAGCGGCAAGATTCGAGTCGGTCAACTCCTGACGAAAGTCAACAATGTAGATCTGCGCCTTAAGACGCTCTCCGAAGTGTTGACCATTCTTCGCGACTTAAAGAGTCGTCCTGTGACAATGCAGTTTGCGACGAGTCCCGATGCCATCATTAAGCTACGCGACTGGCCCCCGATGATCGAGATGGAGGACGCATCTTCGTTCGCGTGCGATGAAGACGATCCGCCGTCTAATGGCAGGAAGTACGTAGTGTTGTCTGCCTTCGCACGAGTCCCATCCTTCGCGCAGCGGACCCATTTAGTGGAGAAGGGTGACGTGTTGTTGTATGTGAACGACATCCTGCTTACGGGTCCAGGCTACTCCAGCTTTGCGGATATTATGGAGGCGCTGCGTGTCATTGCGAGCAAGAAGGAGCCTATGCGAGCCGTGTTTGTGAGTCGAGAGCACTATGTTGCGATTCGCAAAGAGCTCCAGCAGCGACGTCTATCGAATAGCAAAAATGACAGGGATTTAATGAAGCGTGCTGGTCGAAAGAACGAGGAGTCTGGTTCGATCACGAAAGAGGGCGAAGAGCGTAAGGAAGCCGGTGACACAGCCACTACGGCAGTGGTTGGCGCTGATAATGCCGATATCCTGTCATTGACCACGATGAAGGAGATCGTCTTCCCGAAGGCCCCACTAGGCATACTGTTTGGCAATTGGAAGGACGAGGCGATTTATATTCGAGCGTTTATCTCCAGCCCGGGACCAGCAGAGAAAACAGGTTTGCTTCGCCTGGGGCACGCACTACTCCAAGTGTGTGGACACGCCGTTCCCCGTGAAGCTACCCCTGATATCATTGAGGAGATGATAATGAAAATAACCATGGAAACAAGAGCGCAGGATGGCGGCAGCTCTGATGAGACTGCAACCAAGAGTGCTGAGAAGAAGCCGAAGTACACTCTGACAGTTCGAGATCTTGAGTTGGAGCAAGAATTGATGAAGTAGAGGTGAAAATGAGCAAAATGGAGACATGAACGAGTTGCTTGGGAGATATTGATCGATGGCGCTAGGTAGAGTTTGGAATTGACGCTGTCTTATTTAGCAACTGAAGATCCGTCCGTTGTGATGAAGCTTGCAACTCATGGTGGTGAAAATGAGCTACAACTTGTTGCTCGAGTGGCAAGCGATTTTCTTTAAGAGAATCTTCAATGCATTTGATGCAAACGGCTTACTCCTTCGATGAAGCTACACTCATGTGATTTTCTGCAACGCTTGCCGCAGCAACATAGCCGCATCACCCTGGAAGTTGTCTGGAAAGGGCTTTCTAGCAACTGCCTCCTCCTCTTCTTCTTTGGTCGATTCAAGAGCTCTCGATGTTGCTCGTCTCAGCTTCATCTTAGCCTCAGCGGCCCACGTCGACAGTCTTGACAGTGTTTGGAATGATACGTTCTCTTGGACTTTCTCGGTCTCAGTCCTATCGATGTCGTCAAAATTCTTGCCTTCGTCCTCCTCGTCATCTTCCAATGACTCCGACACAATCGAGACCGAAGCCATGGCAGCAGTTAACGAGTCGAAGGACCCCTCTTCCTTGTCTTGGTCTGTTGTTGAGGACAGGCCTAGTGGTACGAACGTACTCTTGCGCTGTTCAATACCCAAGAGGATCTTCTTGTTGGACTCCCCGCCATAGAACTCCTCGAGAATGACACCACGCTGGTGAGCCAGCATGACCTGCACAAACTCGTCCTTGTCGATGATGTTGTCCTCTCCAGCTGCGCGGTTGTAAAGTGCCAGCGCATCACGACGGTCCATTGTCGGCTCCAGTACCACCACCAGCTCGCAGAACTCCTGGAAGTCCAACGTGCCGTCACCATTTGTATCGACAACCGTAAACATGCTGTGGATGTCTTGAATCTGCTGCTCGTAGAGTACAAACCAGTAATTCATGATCTTTTCCAGCACCATGTCAATGTCCAGCCCTCCACTGTTGGCTGAGCATCTCTGGCGGATCTCGTCTTTCAACTGGCTTAAGGGCCCCCCAGGCTCGTTCCGCGTGAACGAAAATGCCAAGTCAATTGCTTGGCACACGAGCTCATGCTTGATAGTCACGGACTTTGGACTGGCAAAGATGCCATCCCCGAAGAATGTCTTGAGATTCTGTGCAATGGTAACGGCTTGCTTCCTACCCTTCTTGTACACGCCAGCTGGAGCAGAGCTGCGTCAGAACAGAGAGGCAATTATCTTCATTGCGCAGCATGATAGAAAGCATACCGTTGAAAATGATCACGACCACCAGCAGGAAAAAGTCGACACCTTGAGCCGAGCAGGCATGAGACTCGGGGTCCAGCGATCCCGTGAGGAGTCCAAAAGTTCGCACGCGGGCGCTTTCCTGTGGCCACAAAATTGGTGTAAGTTTCATGATCTAGTCGAGAGCACTTGACGTACAACAAAATCCGAGACAAGCCGCACGTACGTGAGCATTTTTCCTAATGGCAGCGTCCAAGAAAACAAGTTGACTGATTGCGAGGTCCTTGAGTCCGTAGTGCAGGACGTACATTTCCATGATGAACTGTGCCAAGTTGGTGCGGGGCTTCCCGGAGGAATCGTCCTGCACGTCTTGGAAAATCTTGGCCTGGTAGTAGCCGACGATGATGCTGTGCAGTTCGTTCAGAGTTAGCGGTTTGCGTTTCAACAGGATTTTGCGCACTTTGGAAGGTGCGATCTTCGCTTGATCGATGATGTTAGCGATGCCGTAGCCAAACTTGTTCTTGGCACGATTCTTCAGGATAAGATCATCGTCGCTATCGGCTGCAACCAGGTGCCGCCTCCGCTTGCCCCCGCTCTCGTTGTTCCGTCGAAGCGCGTCCCAATCTTCATCGGTTTGAATGGCCTTGTCGTCGGTCGAGTTTTGCGCGTCCGCCATCTGATCTCTCACTTCCTGAAGCTGCTGCTCATGCTGCTTGGCGCATTCCTCAGCTTCATTCATCAGAGCGTTGTTTTTGCATCGCAAATCACTCACGAGCTTGTCCGCCTCTTGAAGTCTCTCCTCCAAGCTCATCGAGTTTTTCTTCTCGCGCGCTAACTCATCGACCACGTCCCCGACATCCTCCAGCACTTTGCGGTCGTAGTCGCACAAACAGTCATCTGTTTCAGAGCTCGAGTTCTCCTTTTGCTCTTCGCCATTGTTTGGGTTTTCGATGGCCTGCAAAATCAGCGCTTGGAAGCGAGTGATCCGTGCTGCTGATCGCTCGAGAATCATGTTCTGCTGTGCATTGGACTTGACGAGAACTTGGGCCTCGATTTGCCTGGATGGATGATCACTATTAGGTTACTGCAATACATCACACAGAAGGCAATAGCCTACGTACTGCGTGATCTCCTTCATCTCGTCTCGGAACAGACTGCCCATGAGCTTCTCCTTCTCCACTGGGTCCATCTGGTCTGCTATTGCAACGAGCGCGGGCGCCGACACTTGCGCATGCAGCGCCTCGACAGCCCCCAGCATGATTTTCTCCTTTTCCTCATCGCTGACGTGTTGAAAGTGCTGGAGCACGCCTTGCAGTTTATAGTTCAAGTCTTTCCCGTTCGTTTTCTTGGTGCTGATTTGGTCCAGCTTATTAACGTAAAGCTGCTGCTGCAAGTGCTTCAGTTGCTCAGTTCGGGTCCGCCCTTCGTCCAGACGCTGCTGGTGCGCTGCTTGTTGTCTCAGCATCTCTGTGAGGTCATGGTTTCAAAATGTGGGTCAGCAGGCTTGAAACTATGAACGCACCACGGAACTTTCCGCGCTTACCTTGCTGTAGGTCCTGCTTCTGCTGCTGGGAAACTGCGTGTTGCTCGTAGTATGTGGTGAGGCGTGTGAAGAACTCGAGTGCATCGATCTCTCCATTGTGAGTCAACGACGGATCGTGGTTCATGTAAATCGCCGCCCCCAAGTCGCTGCGCAATCACAACACACTCCGCATTAGAGTTCATTCACTCCATTTCGCCAAGAGAAGAACAAAGACAAACAAACAAACAAACGTACTTGCAAATGCGAAGCAAAATGCCCTCATGCCTCGCAAACACGCCAGTCGCCTTGCACAGGCAGTGGAAGGCAATGGCCGTCTGCAGGCGGTTGGGAGCAGGTTTGCCCTGTGTCAGCACGCGACTTTCTCGGAAGAGCATATCGCAGTAGAGCGCGTAGGATGAAAAGGTCGCGACCTCGCGCGTGAGCGACTGCAGCCACTTGGTGATCTTCTGCACGTCGGACTGGCCGAGGATCGCTCGTCTGGGCGACCGGATTGCCATGGCCCCGGACGGTTGTGACATCAAGGACGACAGCGACACGACAGAGTCAGTAGGCAGCTCTCCTACAGGCGACGGCGCTCGTGCTGGGGGGACGTTCAGTGGACTCATCTTGCTCACGCGCGGAGACGCGGGGTGCTTCCTTTTGGCGAATGGGCTCAGGCCAAAGATCGACGGATTCTCAGGCACCGAGGGGGCAGCGAACTCCGCTGCGCGAGGGCTGCGGCACTGCTTCCTGCGTGTTGGGGACGGCGTCGAAACTCCGAGGAGGTCTGCTACTCGCAGCACGGACTGGCTGAGGACGACTCGGTCGGCGTCCTTCTCCGTGTGGAGACTGTCGGCGTCCACATAGCGAGGGAACAAAAGTGGCCCTGACACCGAGAGTCCGACTGGTCGAGGCGTTGGCATCGTCCAGCAAACAGCAAGTGCATGCACGGCGTGTATTTTTGTTGAAACATCTTTGGTCTGCAATTTACCACTTCAACGACCATCACTCCGGCTGGCGACCCTAGCTCAGACATCTTTGTGAGCCATGCCCCTCGACGGGCGTCTGCGGCAGACGCCTGGCAGACTCTGTCCCCCGTTGAAGCGAGTGCACACGTGCAGAAGCACGATCAAAATCATTTTTGTTTTCGATGTGTGAAGGCCCTCACGAATCTCACGCATGTTTTGCCCCCAAAATGGTACCCAATTGCCGTTAAATTACCGCCAGCTCGGATAAATTACGGAAGTAACAGAAATACATATAAACTTGGAATTATGAGGTAAACCTTAGTTTTTAGATTACATACGACCCCGTTACGTTATGGCTCCGACCTACCGACTGTACACAAAAACTGTGAACAAGAGGGGTGTCACTTACTATTCTATCACCCAGCTATACGGTGCAAGCGATTCCAAAAACCATAAATGCTCGCTCGTCTCGCTGTGACAGAACCCTGCTACGACTCGCATGCTCCGCCTCCGCTTGAAAAGTAGACCGTGCTGGGTCCTGGGTTTGCAAACAGGCTCCTTTCGCTCGCTTTCGTGACATCCGTCCTCACCAATAATTTGCACCAAAAGATAAGTTTGCGGCAGACATCAGATTAGATGACATGTTGTGGTTGTGTATTTTGGGCAGTGCTTTGGGTAACGTGTTTGAGTAACATTTTGGCATTAATAATTGGTTGCACTCCTCCGTTCTTTTCCGTAATATATTTGGGTAAATTTGGGCACTTTGGGTACGTTTGGAGAATAAAAACTTTCCCCCGTTTGCTGTGTTGACGCTGCGTTACCTAACCTGTTGGTGCATTTTGATCACGGAGACTCCCAGCAAGACTGAAGCAGGTCCCTGACTAACAGAGCCAAACGGCACAAAACCCACTGGAACCTTGCAGACGCGCGGCCGCGATCAAGGCAGACACCGCAACTCGAACGGCTGGCTATTCCCATTTCCTCGTACATGTACGTATCGCCCCGCTCAATCAATCCAAAGGCAACGAACGAGCATCTTGGTCAGTGCCACGCTTGGATACATCTGATCCGTCTCAAACACGTCCAAGTCGCATGTTGCAGCACTATCTATCCATACATGTACCAGCCAGCCTTAAAGGTCCCCCCCCCCCCTCTCTCTCTCTCTTGGGCCTATGCGACCTCGACGTGAGCTCATTCACGAATCGGCCGGCCATCGGACAAGTCGACAGGCAGCTCTTAATCAGTCACGTGTCCGACGATGCGCGTCTCGACCTTCTTCGCGTCGCTGCTTTTGCTGCCTCTGGGCGTGACTCATGCTGCCAGCAGCTCCAGCTCCACGACCTCCTCGGGCACATCGTCCGCCTCCAGCTTTGTGCCCTGGAGTCTCACCGACAACGAGACCAACCTGGCCATCATCGAGTCGCAACTGACCATGTGCACGTACTCCAAGGTGGAGGAGTGCATCCAGGACCCCAAGCTCGTGTCGCAGCTCGGCTCGCTCTACCGCGCCCCCGGCTACTGCATCGCTATGGACTCAGCCTACGTCAACATCACCACCACGAGCGCCGCCATCCCCAACCGATACTACCCGACGTCTGTGGAGGATGCCTACGACGCTGGCTTCACCAACAAATTCTCCGAGTGGTCGGACGCCAACCGCGAGCAGTTCGAAGTGGACTGTCCGCTTCTGTACAACGAGACCATCGCCCAGGGCGATGACATGTTGTGCTGCACCGAGTCGCAGTACACGGGTCTGTCCACGCAGGTCCGCATGATCCCCGGCCTGTGCTCGGCCTGTAAGGAAAACCTGCGCAACATCTTCTGCCAGTTCACGTGCAACCCAAACAACAGCCTCTTCCTGGACATCAACGAAGTCCGCATCATGTCGGGCGACGACGAGCACGAAGGTCAGATCTTCCCTGCTGTGGAGGAGGCCACGTACTACGTGGGCAACGACTGGATCCGTGACATCTACGACTTCTGCGAGGACGACAGTTCGTTCTCGCTCCTGTGTAACCCGAACCAGGACTGTACCGACGGCTACGGCCTCATGGAGTACATGGGCAAGTACGCCTACAACAGCATCGGGTCTCCAGAGCAGATCAACGTGACGACCATGGACAAGTTCTCGGACGAGATCCAGGAGACGGAGTTCTGCCACTGCGACTACGCAAATGAGACCAACTGCATCTCGCCCATGAACAACAAAATGACGTCGTGTGTGGGCGTCTGCGGTTCGCTGTGTGCCGTGAGCTCCGACGATACCCGAACGTACACTGACGCCTGCTACGGCGCTTCGTCAGCTTCGTCTTCGGGTAGTGGCAGCGTAGTGGGCAACGATGTTGACTCGGTTTGGGCTGAGCTGAACGAGTACCTGGCCACCAACATCCCCGTGACCGACTGGACGCCACTCAACTACTTTCTAGTCCTCTTCGGTGGTGTGGTTGGCGTACTGCTGATCGTGGGCTTCATTGTCGCCATTCTTCGCGAGAGGAGGTATAACGCGGTCGACCGTCGCTCCGGCACGCCTCAGGTCATTGGGCCGGACACTCCGGACTTCCATGGCGTGGCTAGCGCGATGGCTGGAAGCGTCGGGTACGTGAGCTTCCTGGACGATTTGATGACGAACAGGCTCCGCACTTGGGCACTGTTCGTCTCGACGGGCAACCGACCGAAGAAGATTATC
>LGSN01000947.1:0-15955 GCA_001314375.1 Phytophthora podocarpi | reverse complement strand
AGCCGCTCAGCACCCGCGCAACCTTCCGGTCTTCCCGTGGCGTGTTGTAGACATACGCAAAGCCTTTTGTTGACTTTGCTCATGTGCGGTCGAAGATCCACTGCGCGGCCAGGCGATCATCACCGTTCGCATGTTGGGCACCGCCGCAGCGAAAGGAGTGGGAAATCCAGTCCGGCGTGGCGCCAGCGGGCTCTGCCATGCGCTTGAGCATCCTGTTCACGTACGTTTGGACACCACCCCCGCCGCGCGACTTGTGTCCAGCCTTCGGCTTCGCTTGTGGCGAGTTGTGACTTGACTTTTCTTGTGTACTTGCAGGTGGTGAGGTGGCGTTCGGCAAGACACCAGCAGCAGCGACACTGACAGTAGTCGACAGCCGAGCCGGAGCGGAACCGGAGGACACCACAACAGAGGTCGCCGAAGCCACGCGGAGAGACTCCGGTTCGGCAGTCAGTAAGTCTTGGAGTGGGGCGCCTGAGTCAAGCGGCGCTGCGTCATGCGACACCAGCCCTGGAAGCTGACTGAGCAGCGACACGCATGGAGCTTCTTGTGTCGCCAGCGCCACNCTAGATAGAAGCCGAAGCGGTCCATCGCTGCAACCAAACGTTTGCCGGAGGAGTCCATGAGAATGCTAGCTTGAACAAATTCCATGCTAACATTCTCTTCCTCCAGCATTCACTTGAAGGAGCCAATCGCCATTGTACGAGCCTTCTGGGTGTTCGTAGGAACAAACGCGGTGAGGCTCATGTTGTCTCTTCTGTTTTCATTTACTGTTTTCTAAACTAATGGTTGTCTGCCGATGCCTGCCTGCGTCTGCCTACACTAGGAATGCGCCTAATTGTCTGAACTACAAGAATATTCCAAAAATATTTACCGGACTTGATATTTGTATTAACATATCCAGATTCTGTTGCGACTTCCGACAAATATTTGTCGGAATGTGTCGGAAAAGCACACCGGAAAGACGCGTATATTCATCCATACATAATCGTAAGCTGAGTGCCTTGGAAAAACATACTTTTTGGGCCAAAATAATAGAAAGGCATAACTAGATCGTCTCCGACTTAGGCTGGGAATACACGAATATGTTTTTTAGATCGATTGGTAACTTGGTTGTGTGTGTGTGTGTATTTTGTTTTCTCCTATCTTCTGTGTATTAATAATTGCTCTCACGCGTAGTTTTTCCGTTATTTGTTGCGTAAGTGTCGAGGCAACATGTTTTCTGCATTTTACTGCTTGTCTAGGTGGACTCGTTGAAGTCAAGATCTCGGTAAATTATAATAGCAGCATTCGCCCACGCGTGCGAGAACGAGGTGGTGTACAAGAGCACCAACGACAACGTGCCGTACTTCAATGCCGGCGTCTTCCTGGAGAACAAGATGCGCGTCGGCAAGATGGACGATATCCACGATTCCATCAACGAGCTCAAGGTGAAGCCATCGGCCACGTCCTTCCAGGCCGGAGATAAGGTGTTCATCAGTCCGGACAACCTGCTGCCGCTTAGGTGGTTCACGAGGAGCCCAGTGCTGGTCGCGGCAGCCGTGGCGGCGGCTTTGGCGAACGGGGTGGAGGCCGCAGCGGTGACCGGGGTGCTATTAGAGACCCAGGTCGCTCCTCGCTAAAAGTAGGTTATGATTCTAACTTCACTGAAAAGAAGGAAAAAAGCGCTTGCATTTTCAAGTGTAAGGCGTCGACATCGGCACCATGTTTCGATCGCGTGATAGTCTTGTATACCCACCGTCATCGTGCCAAAGACAACAGGTACTGTTGCGTCGACTACAACCACTTTAATACGACGACTGTCGTAAGCAAACGCTGTCATTGCTAGGTGAAGAAGCAGTCGCTCTCGAAAGCGCGGTGGAAGTGTGCTAAACAACACTTCAAGCCAAACTCACAAAATGTAACGCGGATGTGGCTCAATGTTGCAGCAGGTTACGTTTACGCAGTATGGATACCGTGGAATTATTAATAATCCCATGAGGGAGGTATTCCCAGTACCGGTATAAGTAAACCTCGAGACATAACGGCTATAGTCCAGAACTGTAATATTTCTGAAACTTGAGTTATTCGCCACACTTTTGGAAATAAGTTATTAAATTTTAGGTTTTGTCCTCTCATAATAAAACAATTTACGGAAATATTGTAATTTTCCGTAGTACTTCAGAAGTATTATTTATTCGAAACCCCTGGTGAGGACTACTGCGTTATCACGATCGAAATGGCCGTTGTGCTGCAGTTCAACCGGTTGACAGGCAACATCCACAGGTCTAGCGCACCTCATCCTCCACGGACAATAGCCGGCCTCTCCTTTTTCATCACAAGTGTAATACTGAGTTCATACAGTGATGCACACCTCCTAGGTATACTTGTCATTATCCTCACCACCTCTTGTCATCTATAACGCTGCATGTAGTTACTTGGCTGCCTGTGGCTTAGGCCGCTTAGCAGGGTTGCGTCCTGGGATCTAAGCAGAAGCAGCAGCAACAACAACAAAAAACAGTTTAGTTAGCAGCATAGCTAGCTGCACAGACTACATGTAGTTAGTAAGCTAGGCTAGGTACGACTGACCAGCACGTCCGGGTTCTTGGGGTCCTTGACCCACGTGACGTTGCTGACGTTGGCGCTCTCCTTGAAGAGCAGCAGGAACTCGCCCACGCGCTCCACCTTGCCGCCCCATAAATAAATGCGGTTGCTCTTGAGCACCACTTGCGTGCCCGCCAGCTGCAAAATGTCGCCCAGATGCACCTGCAGCGCCGATGTCTTGGGCAGCACGAGGCTCACGCAGCCCGAGTCGTCACCCACCAGCAGCGTCGCGTTGTTGCTGGCGTTGCCCTCGTCCTTGGCGTTGCACTCCAGCACGATCACCTTCACATTCACCTCCTTGTTGCACAGCGCCGGGCTCAGCTCCTTCACGCGCGTCAGCGCCAGCGCTAGCGGCTTCTTGGTGCCGCCGCGGTTCGACATTAATTTCCCGATATTTTACTGTTAAACCATCCGAAAACAATGTGTTTTAACGAAAAATCAATAAATAATAAAATCAATAAATTTAGCCAAGCCAATCGCCGCATGCCCAAACCGCCGCTTGAAGCAACCGCATTTTGCGAGTACCGCAATGAAGCGCATCTTCCATCGGCGGGTGCGCAGCCCCTCGGCGTCTTCATCGTCCGACAGCCCGACGCACGCCCAACCAAGCTCCTTGTCTCCTCGTCGAGCCGCGTCCGCTTCTGCCAAGACATATCCCGCTCGAAACGGACCTGATCTGACTGAGAAACGAGCTGCGGCCGTCGCACGAGTCGGGAGCGACGTCCTGCACGTCAAAGTGGTGGTGTTCGTGACGTCGGCAAAGGCAGAAGAGCGGCTACAAGCGCTGGACTGTCTTTACGATGCGTTAGTGGGCGATTCGGAGCCGTTGGAGGGCGCGGAGAGCAGCAGGAAGCTGCTGGACGGACGAGACACCAACACGCTCGTCAGTGTGAGCGCTCAGAGGCTGCGCAACTGCTTCAGTCGAGCGCTGGAGTTGTTCAATGCCGGGAGACTCGATGGCAATGCCAAAGCCACGTTTTTATTGGCTACAGAGAGTGAGGAGAGAGACTACGCACTGCAGCTGCTGCAACTGCTGAGAGTTCTTCTGGTGGACGGAGACAATGCTCAAGCTCTTCTGCTGGTTAGTGAGAGGATCCCATCCACTTTTGTGAAGGTGGTGAAGGCTCTGAGTAATGGAGGAAATACAGAGGATGTGGGAGCCCTAGTTGAGGTGATGCTGAACGTGCTGGCGCTGCTGGTGGCGTCGCCAGAAGCAGTGCAGGAGTTGAACGAGAGCAGCACGTTGCATCGGATCTTTCACTTGGTTTTTGCCGACGAGAAGCTGCAGATGGCCGTCCTGAAGGTATTTGATATTGTGTTGTGGTCTCTTTGTGGTCTGTTGACTGAAATTTGTCCTGTCATGGTGTGTGGGACGGTGGGTGGTGTGTCAGGTAGTGGAGGCTTTGCTCCAGGGTCTGCAGCCGACTAGATGGAGGTCAATGGTGAAGCGACTGTATGAGGAGCGTTGCCTTCTTAACTTGGTGCACAATGCGAGCGGAACGGGCCTGCTGGCGAAGGCCGTATTGGTTACGGCGTTATCTTTGAGACGGGCGATTTCTGCGGGATTCTCTGATTTACACAGACAGATGCACACGGATCGACAGCGACACAAGATTTTGACTACGTTCGTGCAACTGTTTGAGTCCCGACAGCGAGCTCTTTGTGCAGAAGATACAGCGCCATCTTCACTAGAAGATCTTCGTCAACATGACCAAGATCTCGCGGATGCAGTTGCAGAGCTGTGCTTGTCGGGGAACGAAACACCTCTTCCGAGAGGCAATCTTTACCAAAACAAGGCCTATAAGTTGGTTCTTGACTCAATGACACCCGTTGTCGGACAGTCACTATTTAATCCTGAAGCGTTTGGACTGCTTTCAGACATTCTTACGTATTTGCATCGTGCCACGAAGACTGAAAAAGAGCGGCACAACGACAGCCAAGTTTGCGATCAGTTGGTAAACGACCGTGAGCGGCTAGAGTGTCGTTATCTTCAAAAGCTTTGCCAAATTGTCGTCACGTATCCGTTCGACTACGAGTTTGTGAGCGTAAGTACTGACGTAACGGGTCATCGCGCGAAATCTTGACACCTGTAAAGGAATTTCGTATCTAACTTCCGAGAGCTACATTTTTGGTTTTGTACAGAACACAAATCTGATTGTGCGGGCCATCGAGCAGCTGGATGACTACTCGGAAATGGCGCAGCATACTATTTTGTCAGTACTATCTGCAATAGCCATCGAAGCGAGAGTGACTCCATACGCTGAGCTCGCTGCTATCAACGCATTTATTCGGAAGGTCAGTACTAATAACTGGATGTAAACCTGGCAGAGTGATGCAATACCAACCATTAACTCAGTCTGTACTGGCCAGGATACATTTCGAAAGCATTCGATCCATGCTTTGCTCGATTTCATTGCAAATTTGCTTCGGTTCGACGAGGCGTATCACGAAGTGCTACGCTCCGTCGGCCTCGTGAGTACACTGGTGGCACTCTTCCTCGATCAGACTAACGCCGTTTGCTCTGGTGCAGGGTCAACTCAGATTAGGGTGGAGTATCCAACAAGCACGGTCAGTGTCGGACAATCTAATGACGCGCTGAGCGATCCAGCCAGTGCCGATGAAAAGTCGATTGTCTCCTTGTTGGCCTCACATTGTCATCAAAGGGCGCGGCGACGTGGTTCCTACCGTAATGCATTGGGTCTAACGGATTACTCTGTTCTCATCGACATCATGAAGTTGTTTGCTGACGGGGTCCGGAGTGATTCTGCTGCCATGGATGATCAATATTTCGAACGCACACTCTGTGGGTTGCCAATGCTCGAGTGCGTTTGCACATTGATTGGAAATGCCACTTATCAGCTAGAGGGTCTATCATTGTGGACATCCATTGTCCGGCTATCGTTGATAGTGCTGCGAGACGCTACAATCCTCCGTAATGCAGTCAACAGCCTTTTACAAGCTGTTCGATACATAACGCTGGCTGTCTACTTTCCACAAGATGGCGAGGTTGCACTGGCGTTCTCGGCGAATGTGGCAGTATTGCAAGGAGCACTCGCATACGTTGAGTCATTATTGCGCCCAAAATCACTGTCTACGACAACCACGGCGCAAAATGGAGCTTATGGAGGACAAAGTGTCTTTTTTGACGAGGCACCGATGCGAGATCGAGTTTTTGGCGCCTTGTTGGATTGTGATATCATTTTATCGCTTTTGGGAGTTTTGTGTGCCGTGGCGAAGAAGTGGGAGCTTAGTGCTGTTTCTAACAGTAGTGATGAGACTACAGCTACTTGCTCTGCTATGATGTTGTCACTGCAGTCCATTTTTTCTACTGTCACAACGAATGCAGAAGCCGAGCGACGATTCTGCAGGTACGCAGTGCTACAATTCTGTCATGATATAACCAAGTCTTGTTTCAAACTTATGACACTTTTTTTTACTAGTTTTATTTCGTTTGGCTCTTTCGGCGACTTAATATGCAATTTGCTCACGGCGTATATCAATGCTGCGACGAAAGCAAAACCTGTTTATCAAGAACCACATAATGGTGGCGTCTCGGGGGCAGCCTCACTCGTCCTTTCTTGCGTATGGTACTGCATTAGCTTTTCAGTCGGTGATTATGGCATGACTTGTCTTGGCGGGAATTTCTCCTCAACAACTATGCAGAAGAAAGACGAGCGTTGCTCTGTCGCTTTGCGCTACCCACAGTTGTTTGCTACTGGGATTCAGGTTTTGAGTCTGTGGGCTGATGAGCTCGATACCAACGCTACGAATCAAGTGATGAGCACTTTCCTGCGTATTTCGACGTTGTACGTAACATCTACTGTTCGTGCTCTTTGCTGGTTCGAGCTTCCGATCTGTAACTGAGCTGATTATTTAAATGTGTTGCTTTAGCCCCGGTAACGCGCATCGCTTGGCATCAGCTAACTCTTTGGAAGTCTTATTGAGAGCATTTACCGTAATATCTCCCCGATCTGAAGGTTTAGCCAAACCCAAAGAGGACAAGCTTTCTCAAGCGCTGCTTTGGGAAAGCAATGTTTTCAACGAGACCACTGTTTCTATTGTTGAAAACATTGCGCTTGCTAGTGTTTCTCTAACGGCTGTAGACTACTGGATTAAGATGCTGCTGTGCTTGTGCCGTGAGAGGTCATGGCAGTCGAAAACATCAAGGAAGGCGGAGCGCTTATCTCGTTTGCGCCCGATCGAACGAATATCAATGGATTCGAACGTCCCTGTTGGAAATGCTGTTGCGTTATCAACAGATGTACCTCCGACCCCTGTTTCAACTTTGATGCGGCTACTAGTAAAGTTGACTTCGGCAACGTTTGGGCGTGCGAAGGGTGCTCCTGCAGTTGAGTTTGACGTATCAAGAGATGGCTATGGGTGTCTTCAAATTCCCGATGTCACTGCCCGGCCCACTTCTTTGATTGAGTCTGGCGCAACTACGCCATCTCTGCCGACTTTTTCACATAATTCTAAGGTGTGGCCGCCGCCGGATGGATACTCAGTGATGATTTGGTTTCGAGCGGATTCATTTGAGCGCAAAGACGAGCGCGAAAAGCTCTACCGCGAGTGCTTCATGTCTAACACGTGCATTCATTGTCGAGGAAATATACGGGACGAGTACGTGTTGAAATGCTCCCACCGAGCATGTCGAGGCTGCATTGAGGCGCTTCTCAACAGTGGCGGCGAGTGTGTCGTATGTAACCCGCCAATGTTCTATCTTTTCCGATTTCGCTCAAGTGATGGCAAGTCGGTCAGTGAGGCGTTCCTGAAGGGAGGGAAGCTGTACATGCGAACGAGCTCAAACCGTGCGTCTCTCTACCAATTTACGCATACTCCAATCAAGACAAAGCAATGGTATCACGTCGTTTTCACTCATGCTAGACAGCGTTTCCAGTCTAGCATGGTTTCTTGCTACTTGAACGGGATTCTGCAGGAGAACGTGAAAATTTCCTATCCGTCTAGTATTACAGGTAGTCAACCACTAAGTGGTTTGGTGGGTGTGCCATCGCAAGCGCGTCGGTGTTCCAGTGCAAGATGGATGCTGGGTCCATTCTATTTGTTGGACCTGCCAGTCTCAGCGTCTGTGGTTAATGCGGTGTTCGCAGCGGGGCCATCCTATGACAGGCTATTCTTTGGTGCTGCTGGAAACAACGAGATTGGGGTCACATTTGATCACCTGAGCATACCGAACATGGTTATGTTCGATTCATATATGTGGGACCCTGTCCGCTCACTAATTGATTCCGTCGATGTTGAGCGTGGCGGCCGTAACAAGCTTCTTCGCCGGAGCTTATCTCTTGCTTCGGCAGCATCGAGTACTGCTGCAGCCATCGTTCAAGATATCAAGTCAAGCGCTAACGTGTTTGCTCGCATTCCTAGCGCAGCGCCATTGATCCATGTTCCTGTTCCGTCTGAGCGTATAGTGGTGACTTACTCAGCACGAAATGGTGTTGCAAAAGAGCTATCGATTGTCCCCTGCAGTAAGCTTGATGGGCGCCCAAGTGGGCATCTTATGGGAGGGACGACGTTATGTGAAGCTGCGACTATGGCTGATGCCATGTTTGACATTTGCAGTTCTGGGTGCCAAATTGCGTGTGGCTTGCTTGACGAGGCCTTAACAGAAGAGGAAGTGGAGTTGGCTCTAGACTTACTTTGGCTGTGTATGCAAAGTAACCCCCGCAACCTGGCAGCGATGGAACACGATCATGGTTATGGTGTTGTGAACTATTTGCTACATGAGAAGGCACCACTTTTGAACGACAAATGCTTACAAACTCTTTTCCGTATCGTTGGGGTAGACATTGAACTCGAGAGGCCAGAGCGACCAGTGGAAATAATGGCACAACTTTCCCGAGATCGTGCTATCCGGAATGTGCAGGCACTACAGTACTTTATTCTGGACTACTCTCTCTGGCAGAAAGTACCTGGAACGAGTACCGCAAAGTTGCTCTTTTCAACACTTTACTCGTGTCTAGCCGCTGATGATGAGGCGATTCGTGAGCGAAACCGAGCACAGTTGCAATCAATGAGCTTCGTTCGACAGTTGCTGTACGTGCTAATGGACCCGACCGTCACGAGTAACCTTTTACGAGTGATTGTGGATGTGGTATTGGTATGTTTGACGAGCCCTAGCCGTGATTCAACTGTGGAATCAAACTTTGCAGATGTAACCAGCTTTCTTGCAGCTACGCTATCCCCACGCTTTGGACATTATCGGGGTGAAGCTGCCGATGCAGAAATCGTTGTTGAAGACGTATTGAACGCAAACGATACCATGGGCGATGATGAAAAATCGGACCCTGTTGAAAGACACTTTGAACAATTCATAACGCACGCACTTGCAAGTCCTACCGGTAGACTTTGCCTTAGTCCTCGGGGCTTCCAAAGGATAGATGGTAGTAATTGGGATGCGTGTCTTGGACGAAAAGTTCCAGAAGTAAAGACTGGATCAACGAAGCTGGGAAACGCACGTTTGATATCGCACCAAGCTAGAATCCAAGAGCTGTTGTTGGATACGTTGTTGAAAGCGGTGCAAAAGCTTGAAGTCAAGGAAAACAAGGATCATGGAGATGACTCGGACAATCTAATCTCGGATATGGGTGTAGGCAGCGCATCCAAATTGTCTGTTGCATCGAACAATTCAGGTGGGGGTGGAGCTTCGCGAATGCAATTGCCAACCGCCTCTCGTCTAACGGGTTTTCGCAAGTATTTGGGCTTGTGTTGGATTGAGTATTTCCTGTTCCCCGGTGATGAGACTGAATTTTCACTTGGTATCACCCCGTCGACCGTCATTGTAGCACTGAGGTTACTATGTACGTTGCTTGGAAATTCACGGTACGAAAATGTTTTCAAGAAAGAGGGCTACTATCGCTTGCTGGCTCAGGGTTTGCCATGCAATCACACGATATTTAGTAATGTCGCCGTGAAATCAGAGACAAGTCGTTTTCCGTTCCAAAAGATGTGGTATGCTCTATTTGGCGCACTCCTAGGTGCCCCAATCGACGGCATGCCTCATGAAATACGTCTTGAAATTGAGTACCTCTATAAGGATTTTGAACTCAACATTCAGCGAGACCGGGTCGTAAATTCCAGCATTTTGAATGTGATTATGACATTGCTTCGCCGCCACTTCAACGATCCAGTAGCTATGGTGAGCACTGTTGGAGGCCCTTCAACAGAGGACTTAACAGCCGTACCAGTTACTGCGGCGACTGAAGACGACCTACGTGGCATTGAGTCTAACCAGAGAAGCATGACACCTTCCTCAACCGAACAAGCCGAAGTTTTTCATTTTGAAGTGCTCGACTTTCTTCAGCATATCTTCGAAAATATGCCAAGCTTGCACAGCTTGTTTGTTTCAGGAAACGAGAAGATGCGACAGGAATTTATGGAGGAATTGACTCGGTTGATTTGTGCGGCTGCGAGATCTTACTTAATTGAGCACTACCCTCACTCTCAAGAACACATAGCTCGAGTATTGGAGGAAAAACAAGTTGTCGTGACCGAGTACAACGTTGCCGTAGGTCGAGCGGAGCTGGCAGAAGAAGCAGCAGCGACAGACTCGAGCGGAAAGGACCCTTTCCTACATCATTCGGTTGCAGCGCGTGGCTTGCGGCTGTTAATCGCACTATTGATGAAATTTCTGCTCGACGTTCCAAATGGTCACGACCTTGTCGAAGATTATGTCGATGGCACGGCAAACTCGACCGTGGTTCTTCCGCCCCTTCATACTGGGCTTCTCTTACGTTTTCAAAGCCTTGTCGTTATGGGCCTTCTCGACCATATCCGCGCGAAGTTTGATGATGACGAAATTTTGGTGAAGCATCGTCATTTTGGGGAAAATGTGCGAGAGTTCGTGAGATTCGTGGTTGGAAAAATGCACAGTTGGCAGCGAGCGCAGCATGGTGATTGTTGTCCAACAGCGTTTGCTTGCTGTGGGCGAGCACATTTCGCTGGTGGTCCATCTCGGTTATTGGAGATGGTTCTGTTTGTATTGGTTGAGGCAAATATTGGTCTTACAAATGGAAGTGGGTCTCCTTCGCTGGCTACATCTTCATCATTCGGGGGATTGTTATCTGAAAAGCTAAGCAAAGGCAAGAAAAGGAGGCCATTTCGACAGCTCATGGGTCGAATGACTCGCTCTGCAGACCTCGATAATTTAGTGGCCGAGCTTTACGCTGCTTTAAATGCTGTCATTTTGCACGTCTTTCACGGCCGAGGCGCTGAAGTTGGAGATGAAGAGCTGGAAGCTATGCTACAGCAAATCCATATGCACTGCGAAGTTGTGTTCAGCTCACAGAACAACCAAGACAAAATATTTGTTGCATGCCTGTGCCGGTATCTGCTGCAGCTGCTGGCCGACTCAAGCGCTCGTTCGCTTCAAGAAGCAGCAGCACACCTATGGATTGATCTCATGCAGTTTCAACAGGATTGTGTTAGTGAATTGTTGACCGTCGAGATTCGGAAAAGTGGGGCGCCACCATATTCGGTAAATTTGATGAAGAACGGGTTTGACGTGCTGTTGGAGTGCGCAACGATATCTAGCCCGGAAGAGGAACGCATTGTGCAATCGACTCCCTTCCTTAAATTTTCGAAGTGGCTAGAGCTTGTCGGACCGCCATTAAAGGAACTAGAGAACAACCTGGACCGAATCTTCATCAATACTGTGGTGGAGACCAAGGAGACTGTGCACGAAATATGGGCAGCATACCATAAGAAGACGGTGCACCGAAAAGCTAAATATGAAAAGCAGTTTGGTGTACGGTACGATTGGTTTTTATCAATGGAGAATGAATACGTTGAGTCTCTGCTGCACGCGCAACAAAGTGAGTTTCGCCGTCAGCTTAAGTGGAGACAAGACCGCGTGGACCGTCAGAAGTTTATTGCGCGTCAATGGGATCGTCAGCAGCTGGAGTTCCAACGCACTATGCTCGGTTCAGAAGAAACAAGCAAGGAGCACAAGGTTGACGAAAGCACATCGGTCGCCACTGGTAATCGCGTGTTGATGGTGGAGGTTGCAAACCAAACCAGATATAAGGCTGTATCCTCGTCTCACCGGAACTACTTGTGGCGGTTAGATTTTACAGAAGGTCCTTATCGAATGCGTAAACGGCTTTCAAGAATGGTTCAGCCTTCGGAGTCTCCGCGTAGTTTGCAAGGCCAGCAGTCATCCCCGCCGCGATTTTGTGGAGCCAGCAATAGGCTGAAAACAAGAAATTCCACTTTAAAGTGCAATGGTGATACCCGTGGGTCAGAAGTACCCCATCGTCGTTATTCGGAATCAGATGCCAGCTTACGCACTTCACGGTCTCGAGACAAGTCTCCAAGTGTGACGATCAAAGATCGCATTACGCGACAGCAATCCAATGAAAATGTGGTAGTAAGCATCCGGCATCCAACCACAAGGAGAATGCTTGCGGCCAGTGCATCATCCTCTGCTGTGTTAAACTCCAGGGAACGGCTGCGCAAAGGATCATTCGAAGCCTTATTTACGAAGTACGTAAAGAATGAGAGGCACTCATCCCGGCTCGAGAGCTTTCGCTTTAGTCGACTATCAGCCCGCCAAGAGAGTATCACCGATCGTGATAACAGTGCTGACGAGACAGAGGAGAAGCCTGGTGATATCAGCGGCATAGAGAGCTCAACCATTTCTGAAAGCACTGTCAATTCTGGCAATATGGCGATGGAAGGAATTGTTGACGAGAAATTGCGGCCACTGTTGATGCCAGGAGACGAGATTACAGACATTTACGACTGTTTGCGAATTGACGGCATGGATTCCTGTCCTGGGGTCTTTTTGCTATGCAATGATCATGTATATATCGTCGACAACTACCAACGACAGAGCCAGCCAGTTGTGTCTTCTCAGAGCGATACTGGAAATGGTAACTTCCAATTTCGCGTGACAGAGGTTCCAGAAGGCTCCACCACGTTGTTGGAGCGTCGACTAAGCTGGCGCCTCCAGGAGTCCACTCAGTATTCTCAACCATCTATCTCAAGACCGAGGGATATTCACCAGTGTCGATTTTGGGCTTACGAGGACATTACAGAGCTCCATAAGCGAAGGTATCAGCTCCGCCACGTTGCCCTCGAAATTTTTGCAAACGACGGTAGAAATTATTTGGTATGTTTGCGTTTTTCGCTGCATTTATCACACTTCATATCACTCACCTAATTCCCATGTTTGTTGTAGGTTACCCTCGAGTCACTGGAACAGCGTGAAGTCGTATTCCATGCACTCTTGAGCAAGTGTCCAAACGTCCAGGGAGCAGCCAGTGGTCTAGATGGCGTATCGGGAGGGGGTGACTTGTATTCACAGTTACGTAAACTTTTACGCAATAGCATGACAGAGCGCTGGGTTCAAGGCGATATATCCAACTTCGCCTACCTGATGCACCTCAACACTCTAGCGGGAAGGTCGTACAATGATCTTACGCAGTACCCCGTGTTTCCATGGGTTTTGGCCGATTACGATTCGGAGATATTGGATCTAAGTGATCCGGGGGTGTATCGAAATTTAAGGAGACCCATGGGTGCGCTTCGGCGCGAAGAGGAGTTTCGAGCGCGTTACGAAGGCTTGATGGACTCCGTCGAAGTTGCTGGCGGCGTAGATGCAGTTGATCATCCGTTAAGTTCCCGGCCGTTCCATTATGGCACTCACTATTCGTCAGCTGCTATTACACTGCATTATCTAATGCGCCTCGAGCCGTTCACATCGCACTTTCGGCGTCTTCACGGTGGGAAGTTTGACCACGCTGACAGATTGTTCACGGGTATTGTCGGTGCCTGGAAGAGCGCTGCAGGCTTCGAGGGTGCTCAAAACGGTACCCAAGATGTGAAAGAACTCATTCCTGAGTTCTTTTACTTGCCAGAGTTCCTTGAAAATGTGAACGGACACGCTTTTGGTACAAGCCAAACAGGTGTTGTCGTAGGAGATGTGGAACTCCCCCGTTGGGCCAATGGATCACCTACGGAGTTCGTGCGGTTGAACCGTGCAGCACTCGAGAGTCCATACGTATCGGCAAATTTGCATCATTGGATCGACTTGATATTTGGATTCAAGCAGCAAGGCCCGGCAGCTGTTGAAGCCTGCAACGTCTTTTATCATCTCACATACGAAGGATCAGTGGATTTGGATGCTATTACGGACGCCTCAACGAAGCGTGCCATTCTTGATCAAATCACAGAGTTCGGTCAAACTCCATCGCAACTTTTTCGGACTCCACATCCAGTGCGGGCAGCGTCTGCCTCGGCAAGCAGCACCAATAGTTCACTTTTTGGAAGTTCGTTGGGGCCTTCTTCTGGAATCAACAATTCTCACGGCGAGAACGGCACAAGTAATGGGAATGACAGTAAAGTTGCTACTTCCCCTGTGACTACCCGAGCTGCGCTTGCGAATTCCTTTCTCGAAGGTGGAGAAATTATCACGCGGATGCAAACTATTCTGTCTAGCGGGCCAGGACTTAGCGGTACATTCGTAGGTGCGATGGAAGCAACTGTCTCTCATGTTCTCGAGAATTCGGCTCTGTTGCAGCAGGATCCGCGACGACAGGTCCCGGCCAATCCACTTCTTGCTTTCTACCGACGTGGGCAACACACTTCCAGCTTGGCTTCAAGTAGCGTTACCAATATTCACCATATTGCATGGACAAGCGGCGGGGTCGGGCGAGAAGAAAAAGTGGTTGCTGTAGGTCCGAAGTGTCTTTTGATCCCGCCACGCAACAACGAATATCTTGCATGGGGCTTTCAAGATCGGTCGGTGAAGGTAATATCTACGGGCCCCACAGAGGTTGGTGGTCATGGGAGTGACTCCAAGGTGATTGCATGCTTGGAGCTGGATGTGGGCATTGATGTGGCGACGATCACAACTGATGGTCGCATAGTGATCACAAGTTGCCCAGGTTTGCCTGTGATGCGCATGTGGCGGTTCAATTCGACACGACGCTCTCTGGCTGCCTCTCTCGCAGCTGCCTCAGGGTCTTCGTCGGCGGCAGCAACCTCGTCCTCGGCTGCAGCAGTAGCAACATCGTTGGCAGCCGCGTCAGCGTTGAGTGCGCCGCACCGGCGTCGAACGTACACAGCCATGGGTCCATCCAGCACTCGATCGCTCACGTTGATGGGGTCAATCGGTGCACCAGCGCACCAGCAGCGCATAACGGCATTGCAAGCGAGTCGAGCTTACAGCGTCCTCGTGAGCGGTTGTGCCGGTGGTATTGCCATCCTTTGGGACTTGAACCGCCGCAGATTCATCCGTCAGCTTCCACCGATATGGAGTCACGACGACGCTACCAGTGGAAGACGGAATGGTATCACGGCAATATGCATTAACGAAGTGACGGGCGATATCGTCGTGGCAGCTGGCTCGACGTTGGGCGTGTACAACATCAACGGAGTACTCCGTGTGCGTTTGGATGACAGCGTCGTCGTGTTCCAGGACCCGAGTGCACTCTCTCCGGTCTCCATCACATCGTTGGCAGTGAACCGCGGTGAAGCGTGCGAGTGGGGCGCCGAGAAGCACGTCGTGACGGGCCACGCTGACGGTACTCTCTGTGTCTGGGCGTACTCCCAAGCCGGCGGCCGGGAGCAGAGTAAGCAATCTCAAAGGAACCGACGAAAGGATGAGTGGATCATCGAGCTACAGGGACGACACAAAGTGACACCAAGTAGCGCCATCACTGCCGTTTGCGTCACTCCAGACAAACGCAAGCTCTTCACAGGGACACAAGATGGACAGCTTTCAGTATGGACAGTGTCAATATCCAACTCGTCCCCACTGCCTAGAACATCGGTCTAGCAACTGGTAAATTAAATACATGAACAACCAACTTACCACTTCAACCTAGGGGAAACTATACGCGTGGTAACTAATCTCAACTATTCTAGTCCTACCCTACAACTTTACACGAAAAGACTACAGTAATCTGCGTGAATACCGAACGGGTCATCAACTAATAGCCTTGTATAATTTATAATTATGGAGCTACGACGCGACGAGATGGAGATGGGCAAAGGTATTGAGCTAAAAATCCATCGGACCTCGCCGGCATTTGTTTGACCAATCATGTTCAACTTAGATTTGAAAAATGGCGCACTTTTGGCGAGCTTTGCCTTACTGAGTACCTTCAGAGCACTTCAATTCTGAATTTGCACGTGCAATCACAAGCCCACCAAGTCCTCTATGCCCTCCACCCGAACCAAGCGTCTCCGCCTCACCTGGGCTGAAAAGGTGGGCATCATCGACAAGGCCACACTCTCGCCGGCCATGTCCTACAAGGACATCGCGAACTGGGTGACGTGTTTAACATGGATGAGAGTGCGTTTTTTTATAATGCAGTACCGCAAGGTTCTATTTGTAAGAACGCTGCTCCTGCTC
>LGSN01000946.1:0-15398 GCA_001314375.1 Phytophthora podocarpi | reverse complement strand
GCGACGAGGGAGAGGCAGCTGCATACAAACAACATCAACTTGCATTAGTCTCAAGGCAACTTCTCAAAAGCTGCAGCAACTAAACCATACCTGGTGTCCTTGCGATCGGGGTATGCAGAACCGAGGGATTCTGCGGCTGGCTTGAATCCGAAGCCTCGTCGTCTTGCACGTGCGGCGAAGTTGCGATGGGCGTATCTCGTGGACCACTGGTGGCTACGCTTTGGGCCGGGCGCTGCACGTTGGGCTCTTGAGTACATGTATAGCACACGGTAACGTTAGCACAGTACCCTGTATGTACAATATCTGCGGTTGCGTACCTGGTTGCATATCGTCAGCATCAGCAGAATAATGTTTGGTGGCTTGTGATTTTTGCGCAGCAATCGCCTGGGAATAGTCGCGCTGGTCCTGGGCCTTCTGTCGCTGGGTCTCCTCTATACAACAATCAGCTCGTTAGCTACACGAAAGCTGCCATCTCTACCATACTCCAGCTTACCCAAGTCGATCCGGTCCAAATACGCCATCAGATCCTTCTCCTCGACAAAGAAATTCACACCTCGAACGTCCTTCTTGGTTTTTCCTGGCTGCAGGTATGTGTGATCCAGCGAAATGCCCGTTGGGCGCTTGGAATCCCACCCATTATTTTTTAGTTCACGCCAACGAGCACGAAACCCAGACATCTGTGCGGCAGCGGAGAGAATCTGAAATGAGCGCGAAATGAGTGGAGTTCAAAAGCACCGTAGTGATTTGGCACGCACCCGCTTATTACCTCTAGTTTCTTATTTTCTCGAAATACTAAATTCAAGGTGTGTGCGCGCCTAGACAATTTGATACGGGAAGGATGGGGACACCCTACCCCTCGTTGAATTAATTTTTGTATACTACCATATAAAAAAGACGTGTAAAAAGCTTGTCGTGTCTAATACAGGATAAGCTTTTTTGGAAACGTGTCTAATACAGGCCCTCGCGTGGGGGGTTAACGGTATCCTATCAAGGTACTGCTGACAGTATTCGTGATCGCAGTCCAGGTTCCTTCGAGCGGAATACCTTAGCTGTCGAAGCTCTAAAGAACTTGTCTGACACGCCATCAAAGAAGATCCATGCAGGGCTTGTAGACGCGGACATTGTTCCGCCACTGGTGAAGCTGTTGATTCACGGCTTCGATAAGAATGCACAAAAGCCAAAGGTATCAGCTGTTCTCGCGCTGGAGACATTCTCGAATATATTGTTTGAAGATGCGCCAAGTACGGATTCCAGCAGTGCGAGTCTGGACATCTTTCGTGTGTCAAACATACTTTTTACTGGAGACGTATTGGAGCGAACGAAAGAACGGAACATCACTTCAGACTGCTGCGCAAGATACATAGCTGCGAAAATGATCCGACAGTCCAACAGAAGTCCAAAACATATAGAGGCGTTGGGCAACTCGATGCCACAAATTTCGACATAAAGGGTGAATGCCAAGGTGACCGCTCAACTCGACTTCTCACGCGGTCTTAAGCTTCAGATGAAATTCGTTGATATTGTCCAGAACGCCCTTGCGTTTCCAAAACCACGAAACGCGGTGTTCCTTGGCGTATTGATTATGATCTCGAGAAATCCCTTGAAATCTCCGACGACTTTGACAAATTTTACTATCACTATTTTTCACGCTGATTCCTTTCAGTTTGACAGTGTCGCTGTCAAGTCGTTGGGCAACTGACTCGAATCGCGCGTATAGGTCATCACATAATATGCGATATTATCGCACTCGAGCCTTTAAACTCTTGGTACGCATCCCATACCTCCTTGAGCGCACTAACCGCATTCCTCTAGCCGGGCAATGCAACATCGAAGGCGACTGTGGCGATATTTATGGGTCTCAATCCTAGTGAATTCGTGAGTGACGCTGGAGGTGCGCTCGAAAGTCCCGAGTCGGAATGGATTGAGTAGAGGCCAGGGAGCGGATGTGTGGATTTTGTGATATATGTTTGCAAAGCTTCATTATACTGGATCTTGTCAAGAGTAAAGAGTCTCTGGACCTCAAAAATGGTGATATCCAGTCATTTCTTCCTTTGGTCCAAGCACAAAAACATACTGCGTATCAGTCGAAGCTGCCTGCCAAATTGGCAATACGATTTGCTGCCAAACTATTGTACGAAGTGATCGACAAACATAATGATAAAACTTTAGGTTGAAAAAAAAAACGCTGTCGTGTGGATTCAGTGCAGAAGCCAGTTTTCGTGCACACTGCACTATTTCGTGACTCATCGCTTCACCAGATTTCGACTAGTACATAGTACGAAGCGGATCTCTACACTTAAGGTGCCTCTGCACAACTAATATTTCCAATTTTCAACGAGGCGGAGCGCTGCGCAATTTATTTTTTCAAATGCACGTTATTTTCCGAACGGAGATAGTACAAATGGATCATGCAGACGCAGCAACACAGTGCCCACATGCTCCACAAAAATCGAATTCCACGCCCACCATGGCGCTGCACCCTGGACACACCCGATCAGTCTTGTCGACATTGTTCCGCTCCATCTCCCTGTTTGCAAACATCTTCAGCTCCGAAATAGCAGCAGAGAGGCCGATGCGCTGCTGCCAGTCAGGATCCGTAAGCCTCTTTACGAGCTCCCACTCGTCGTCGGCGATGCCTGCAGGACGAGGATATCCCTCACCAGAGAAAATCTTCTCCAGGATTGCGTCGTCGTCGTCCAGAGCGTACGGAGGTTCGTCCGAGAAAGCTTCAACGATGCACATTCCAAACGAATAAACGTCTGACGCGAATCGGGGGTTGTTCGTCGCATCTGTCACCTCCCCCATCGGCATCAGACACTCGGGGGCCTTCCAACGCACGGTATCCGTCTGTGCCTTCGCACTGAGCCCCACCGACTGGCTTCGAATATACGAAAACCCAAAATCGCAGATCTTCGCTTTGTCATCGGCGCCGATCACGATGTTGTTACACTTTAAATCACCGTGCACCACTTTCTGTGAGTGAATGTAGTCCAACCCCACCGCCGCTTCGTGGAGCAGTCTCCAAATCTCGTTCTTGTCCTCCATGAAATAATCGGCAAAGTTGCCATGAATGGCATCCTCACACACGAAGAACGCGGGCGTGCTCACATGGCACGCACCGAACAACTCGACCACGTGGGGGTTGTTCAGCTTTCTCCAGACTTCCACCTCCTTGAAGAACGACTCGTTGGCTTGATCGTCATCCATCAGCAGCGACTTAATCACCACCTTTGCCCCCTTACCCCACGTTCCCCTCGTCACAGATCCGTACGACCCACAGTCAAATTGGTCTTTGGTATCAAATTCCACATCGTCACTGGAGATGAACCACTCGGGCACGGCTGGTACTTTAGCCCCGGACGTCCTTGTGATCTTGTTAAATGTTCGCTTCATCATGGCCAACGTGGCCATGGAATTCTGCTCCTTCTTGTGCGTCAACTCGAACTTCAACATGGCCAGACTTTCGACCAAATTGTTGCCTTTGTTCTGCATGTCCGCGTGAATCATCTGCTGGTTGGCGGCGATGCTCAGCAGCATTTGCTCCTGTTTGCGGCGGTCTTCGTCCCATTCTTTCCTCCACTTGGCCATTTCTTGAAGATGTACTAAGTTCAGAAGTTTGTACAGTTCGTCGATGTCTTCGTTGAAATCTTGGATCGCAGCCACCACTTTTCGGTTACTGGCAAGTCGCTTGATAAAACTTTTTTTGGATTGCTTTTGGAGAAATTTCAGGAAATTCGCGATCGTGTTGCCATACATGAACAACACCCTGTTCTGACGCATCGCTACTTCGTCCAAGATCTTGCCCAGTTCTTCACTCACAAACTGCAAACGTTTGAAGACGGCGCTGCACATCTCCTCGTTCTCCTCGAGCTGTTGGCACAGTTCGATGATGTTGCCCAGAACTTCGACGATGAGGCCCCCGACACCGGGCACCACGAACGAGGCGACGAGAGAGCAGGCCGCCGACATTATGGTATCGGAGGCGGGTATTGAGAACTAGAAAGCGATTCGGCGAGTGAGGAGCTCTGGGCCGCACGAATCTGATCAGAGTGGGTACACACGACCACTGATATTTTTATTGACGGGAGAAGGATGGCGATGGGAACGTTTCAGATTTATAGTTTCCAGAACGCGTATGATTCGTGTTTGTATTCTGGGTCGTTGTTGGTAACTTCCCTACCAGTGCTCGCGCCGAAGTCTACGTGTAGTTTCGACTTCAGTCGTCTTCTTCTCCTTTATGCGAGACATTCGCTTCAGCCACGCTTTGTATGCCTTCTTCAGGTATGGCGTGTCGTTAGGGTACATAAAGCCAATGCTGGTATGTGTTCCAGTACGCGTGATTTTTGCTCCGCCTCCACCTCCGCCTCCTCGTCTCCCTCTTTCTTCCAGAGCGGTGGAGCGCTCAGACAACTCGCGATGGGGATCGGACGAGTGCGCGGTCGTCGTGGAGACGTCGCTGGTGGTGTCGGCGGTCTTGACAGCGTCGACAGTAGCGACAAGAACGACCACGAGGGCAAGTCATTTGTTATCAACATGCGGTTTCTATAGTTAACCGTCTTTATTTCGGGATCTCGCTAATCGGTTGGGTTTGACTTAACTTGTACTACATGTAGTATGCACACTGTAGTGTACTTCGAAGTACTTAGTACAGTATGTACTCATGACAGAGATATCACTATCCGGGATACCACTACCGAGAGAATTGCCGTAAGTTACAGGACTTGAGTTGAGAGGGAATCATCATGTACGTGTCGCCGGCCGTGGTGTCACGTAAACGTCAAAGCCGAAGATAACCATAGCTTGGGACAGCGACAGCCCACGCTGGTATTTTAATCAGAGACTCATTATACTGTGATCGCCGTCTGGCTCACGATCAGAGCGCCCGGCATCTCCACCATCTAAGACATTCCCCAATTTGCTCCACCGCAAGCCACCAACACAGACAAGTTACCTGACAGCCTGCCTACCAGTAAGAAGCATGCGCCTCTCCCACCTCGTACTGGGAAAGAGCTTGATAATCTCCAAATGGGAACTCAGAAGTAGCTCCCGTTCTACCCGATGCAGAGCCCCAAGTGGCGCAATTGGCGTTTGCCCAGCGCGAATTTCCGGTATCGTTGGTAATTCACATTGTACCCCCCCCCCCCCCCCCCCGCGTTCATACTCCTTGGTAGCTCCGCACCAAGTGAAATAAATACCGGTAGCATGAACTACGAAGGTCTGCTTTCCTCTCAGCTGATCAGTACCAATACAGTACAGTATGCGTATACCGCAATGCGGCGTATGCGGCAGCCGCATACGAAGCAATCAAGGTATCGTAATACATGTTCATGTACCGGTACTGTATTGTGCCTCCGGTACGTACAGTACATAAACGACATGTTCATCTGGTCCACACGTCCATCCAAGCATCGAATCGAGACGCTACGCCGCGCCACACTAGCCATACGGTAATCATGCCGCATGTGACAAGGCTCTTCGTTCGTGTGCTCTGTTCGCGTCAGACAGGTGGCAAGTGTCGAACGGCGACTTAGCTAGGATTTGTATCATCGTCGCAAGCACCACCAGCCAACAAAAGACGTTTACGGGCAAAAGCTCCTCCGAGAACCAATCGCTCGATGATGGCTCCAGTCCTACGTCAGCCAAGCGCTGCGTGTATGACGAACCGCATGAGTGCAAGACGCCATTTCACAACTTGCATTCATCGGCCAACTTCACTCAAGACAACCTCCTCAAGAAACATGCAACTCGTCCAATTCGTCCTGGCGGTCATGGTTGTTCTGCTTGCAAACGGCGACGGCTTCGCTACCGCCGCCAAGTGCAGAGTCAAAACGACGAGCACGACAGTCACAGGCGAGAGTCTCCGCACTATGCTGCCCGTCAAAGACACCACTGTAGCAGGATTTCCAGCGTCGACCGACATCTCCTCGACGGAGAAAGAGCGAGGGGGGGGGACAAACGTTGGCGCAGCAGCCCGTGTAGTAGGTGGGAATGCCGTGCCAATCAACGGCCCAGTAAGGGCAGGAGGCGAGACGGTCACCGTTACAACCTACAACGGCAACGGCGTCTGGCAGAAAATGCAAAAGTGGTGGAACAGCACATTCAGCCACGAGGGCAAGGCCTCAAGCTCGATTCGTCGACTCCGACAGCAACAGCCGAGCGACCACGACCAGTGAAAACCTTCCAGATATTTATCTACGCTTCATCCGGCGGAGCAACAACACAGAGAACCAGAGACCTACTATATCTTTGTACATATGAACGAAACCTATAATACTTTCCACAACGTCAGCCTAACTTCTCCAGCGCTCCAAACTTTGTGGACCACAACATATTTTCGTCGTTTGGACATGTTGTGTCTTTCTACCAATCGTGTCACTCCATGACCATCTTTTCCTCCAATCGAAATGCCGCACGAAACACTCAGTCACCTACCTCCTCTCCATTCCGTCATGGCGGCCACAGTGTCCACGCCCGCCACGCACGTCCCCAAATGGGACTCGAGGCAGCTGAAGCAGATGGCGGCGGGCGGCGGCGCCGGCATCGTGGCCAAGACGGTCGTGGCCCCGTTCGAGCGCGTGAAGATCGTGTGTCAAACGGGCGAGAGCGTGGGGATGCTGCAGACCACGCGCAGCATCCTCTCGAACGAGAGCGTGCTGGGCTTCTGGCGCGGCAACATGGCGGCCTGCGTGCGCGTGGTGCCGCACAAGGCCGTGCTCTTCGCCTTCTCGGACTTCTACAAGGAGCTCTTCCGCTCCATGGACGTCTCTGGCCAGAACCAGCTGCCCGCCTGGGGTCCCTTCGTGTCGGGCTCGCTCTCGGGCTTCACAGCCTCCATGATCACGTACCCGCTGGACCTCATCCGCACGCGGGTGTCGGGGCAGATTGGAGAAAATTTGGTCTACAGCGGCATCATCCATACCTTCATGCGGACGCTGAGGGAGGAAGGGCCGCGTGCGCTGTTCCGTGGCATTGGGCCCACGCTGTTCGGAGCTTTGCCCTATGAAGGGATCAAGTTCGGGTCGTACGACATCTTGACGGGGCTGTTACCCGACGATATCGACCCGAAAGCCAACTTTTTAGGCAAGATTCTGTGTGGAGGAGGGGCGGGAGTGCTGGCCACCATCTTCACGTACCCGAACGACACGGTGAGACGGCGGCTGCAGATGCAGGGGGCGGGGGGAGCCGCCAGGCAATACAAAAACGCGTGGGACTGCTACGTCAAGTTGGCGAGGAACGAAGGGTGGACAGTCTACTATCGAGGACTCACACCGACGCTGGTGAGGGCCATGCCAAACATGGGTGTGCAGTTCGCGACCTACGACTTCTTGAAGAGCTTCATTGACTGACTACATGTAGAGGAGGGGGAGCTCGAGCTGATGCTGGATGTCGATCTCTTTGTGATTTTTAGACGACATGCGTGTTGCTTGGTGAAATAAACTACGTAGAACTACTTCAATTTTCGCCGTTCTGGTCCTCGCTCTTGTTGTCGTCAGCGGCGACCATCTCCCGTGCCAGCTCCTGTTCGTCGTCTGTCAGAACGCCTTTCAGAGTGGACAGGTCCTTCTGGAAGACAGTCTTCACGACAGCTTCAAGAGCTGCGCGGCGGTGCGTTTCGCGCTTCACTCCTGTAGTGAATCTCTCCATGAGACTTGGACGCGCTGCTGCAGCCGCCAACAATTTCTTTTTGTTGCGCGTGATAGCCTCCTTGAACTGCTGACGCTGTTCACGTGCTTTCTCCTTAGCCACGGCATCCAGGTCCTTCAAGTCGACGAACTCGCCAGCGTAGTTGTCACGTCGGACATTCTCCGATCGCTTCACCTGGGCACGGACTCGACGAGCAGCTTCCTCACGTCGTCGTTCCCGAGCATCGGCTTCGCGCTCTTCGCATTGTCGCTCCTTCTGCTGCTTTGCAGCCTCAACCATTAGTTTCTGCACTCGGAGTGTTTCAGCTTTGGTAGGCTTGCGTTGACTGCCAACTTCCTTTCCGAGGGATGCACGAGCCCGTGCTAACTGCTGCTCTTGAGCTCGTTTGGCATGCTGCTGAATTTCTTCTTCCTTGGCCTGTAATCGCTGCTTGCGCGCTTCCTTTTTCTCTTGAAGATCAGCCAACTGTGCAGCTCGAGAGGTAAAAAACTCATCGCTCTTCTTCTTTGAAGAAGAAGCCTCTGTGTCATCGTTCACGACCTCCTCTTCGTCTTGGTTACGCTTTGCAAGTTCCTTCCGCTTTTTCACGGCAGCTTCCCATTGCGAGTGCAGCTGATCAAAGTTCGGCACAGACCTCGGTCGAGGCTTTCGGCGCCTGGCTTCCTCTTCTGCTGCTGCCTTCAGTTTCTTCTTCAACTTCACGGTCATGTGTCCAGCTTCCGCATCACCTTCATCATTCAGTGCAGCGTCCGCTGTAGCATTCTTGCTAGCCACTGCCATCCTTGGTGGCAATTCTGCAGATTGCATCATCTCTTGGGCTCGCTGGCGAATCCGCTCTTTGCGCTTTTGCTCAGCCTCTTCAGCATCACTCGCTGACAAGTAGGTAGTTAATGGCACTTCACGCGCCTTCACTCGTTTACGCGCTAGTTCAGCGTTCGTTTCCCGTTCGAGCTTCATCAGCTGCTGGGATTTACGCTGTTGCACCAGCGCTTGTCGCTCCAAAATATTTTGTGGAGGTGCAGCGTGGCGAGCTCGCTCTAGCCGTTGAGCTGCTTCTTTCGCTAGTTGTTCCGCCTCCGCTTGTGAACGAGCCTTATCCTCAAAGAACGCACACGAACGTCGCAATTCCTGACTATCTTGAGTACTGCGGCTCGGCCTCATCGCTGAAGGACTGCGAGATCTGCTTTGACTTAGACGCTGGACGTGAGATGACATGGCGCTGTTTGACCGTGATCTGGACGTGGCAACTGTTTCGAGCTTGCTTCGAGATCGAGAGCGACGACTGAGTGGCTTGGAGGGCTCCGGTGGGTTACATTCTGCTTAATCCACACACATGCATTAGATCTTTGTGTACAGAGTAATGGTAGACTAATGGAGTTACCTTCCAGCTCCGTGTCAGGTACCAGCGGAAGAGATTCGTCACCAGTCCATGCTGGCCACCCCGAACTGCGCTTGAATGGTGACGTCTACATGAGTGAAAACACGTTCAGGTTAGAGCTATTATCATCAGCTAACTCAATAGGAATACACTTACTGCAGGCGAAGCGGTGGTGAAGTAAGGCGGTGGTGACCTGGTTACATCGTTCCAATCGATAATTTCGGGGCCCTCCTCCTCTGATCCAGAGTCACTCCTCTCGCATGCATCGCCAGCTCCATTGTTGGTGTCGTTGCTTGAGTAAGTTCCATCGTTGATGTCTTCGTCCGGGCGACCGTCTTCATGAAGAAGAATATCTGGGTATACTTTGGTTCTGCGTGTTGCATCCGAGTTGCGAGTTGGCTTGTCCTCTTTCCGTTGGCGCTGCTGCTCTCGCAGCTGTTGCCCGAGACGACGAGCTTTGTGTTCAGCCTCATCCTTCTCTCGCTGCAATCTCTCGAGAGCTTCGAACTCAATACGCTGGGCCACCTTGAGTTTACGGAGTTCTTCTAGCACCTGGTCTTGGAAGGACTGCGAGACAGCATCGCTCGCAGAAGTTTGCTCGTTACCAGGTAACAGTTCGTCGCCTTCACCAAAAGTGTCCCAGAACGAGTGACGGCTACTGTGCCGAGAAGATTTCAATCGTGCCGGCTTGTCTTTTAGTCGTGGGGAACCACTCCCAATCGGGACGACTGTTGCTTCTTGTCTGCTCGTAAAACGTTTTGTCCGGTTGCTCATAGAACGGCATAGGCGCTGAGCCTCCAAGTCGTTGATAATGCGTTCCACGTCGTCCGTCTGGAGACAGTCAGTCAGAGAACTCGATTGAAATCAGCAAATGAAGATTGCAAAGTTGTCACTTACCTCTCGCTTTTTATGATCGGCGTTTAGCACCTTGTAGCGACTGCTATTGACACTGGAGCTGACGTCGACTTCCTCCTCGTCGCATGCAGAGCGCGTGCGAGACCTCGACCTGGGCGTGGTGACTCTCGATTGGACTGAAGACCACGAAGATGCCGTCGAAATCGCCGCACACATAGCTCACTTGGATGCTAGACAAGAAACAATGGACGTACGATGCGAAATGGTATGTGAACTCTGCCAAACTCCAAGCTCACCATCCAGCAGAACACTTCCAATTGTCTAGCAATTAGTCACTTAGCTCCCAAGCACATCAAAATAGCGTCCATGCCATTTCACTAAAAATATGTCTGTGGCCATGCGGGAAACGGTCTCGGTCTGTCGGTAGCACATCTTGCTGCGTCAAAGGCAGTAGATACACCGGCGGCAGCAATAGTTCGCTCGGCGCAGGCCGTGCCGCCGAGTGACTAACTCGAGGTTTACTTACTTGGACGCCGGAGTTTCAGACGTGATAAAAGCGCTAGCGGCGGCAAATGCCTGCTCAAAATCAGCCCAGATAACTTCAGGATCCTCCTGGCCGATGGAAATGCGGATGAGGTTACGGTCGACGCCACAGGACTCCACGAAATCCAACTCGCTGAAGTGCGCAAGCAGCGTGTACGGACAAGTCAAGGTGAAGTTTGTACCAAGGCTCGGGCCCTTGGCAATTGTCAATGCATTGTAGAATGCCTTGGCTGGCTCCAGTCCACCACGCAGCAGGATCGAGAACAGAGGGCCGTAGCGAGGCTTGTCCTTCTCTTCGGAAGGGTTCAAGAAAGGGTCATACAGCTTCTTGGCGTCACCAAGCGTCGGGTAGTAAACTTCCTTCACGACCGGGTGCTTCAGCAGCCTCTGGACGATCTCAGCAGTGGTCACATTCGACTTCGCAACACGCTCCGCGAGGTTCTCCGACTGCTCCAGCAGAGCGTCGACGTCATCTTCAACAAGGAACGAGTCACCTTTGGGGTCAAAAATTGCCTCCAGCTCCTTAGCCTTCGGACTCTCGGGGTTCAGCACCACACTACCTGCCATCACGTTGCCCGTCCCACTGAAAATCTTCGACAAACTGGTGACGACCAAGTCCGCGCAGCCGTGCTTCATCGTGTTCACATTGTACGACCCCACCGTATCATCCACCACCAGCACCGTTCCGTTGTCATGAGCACACTTGGCCAGCCTCTTGAGATCCGCCATGGACAGCAACGGGTTGCTGGGGAACTCGGTCCAAATGCCGAGCACCTTCTCCTTGGCCACAATAGCTTCTACCTCCTTCATCTCCTTCTCTCCACACGTGGGGAAGAAGTGCACACCTAAAGAGCACCACTCCTTTCTCGACAGAATCTTGAGCGTGTCCACGTACGGGAATCCCACCAGAATGGTCTTGTAGTCGCTCCCTCGGAGCTTCTGCAGCAGCCTCACAGTAGAGAAGATGCCAGCCATGCCCGTGGGGTACAGCGCCACCCTGTCACTGTCTCCAGAGGGCAGGTAGAGCTCAGCCACACGTTTCCTGAGTGCGAAGTGCTTGTCCGTCTGCCCCATGGCGGGGACCTTCGCTCCGTCGCCGTTCTTGAGCGCTTGGAGCAGCTTCTCGGCGTGCCGCGACGACACGATTTCCCCTGCGTGCTGCCAGAACTGCTTGGCCGTATGGCCGATGCGGCGCGGGAAGCGCACGACGTGCACGACATTTTTGACAAAGTGCACCGAGACGTCTTCGTTTTTGACAGAGTCCAAATTGCTGTCCAAAAGGAAGTGTCGAAGACGCCCCGCCACGTCAAAAGTTGGCACCGGCATGAGTTCCCAGACATCCGCGTCGTCCTCGGGGAAAATCTGGTTCTGGACAAACGTCTGGAGCGCCACCACCAGCGGGTGGCGGAAGAAGCGCGGGTAGCCGCAGGCCATGACGCCCAGCACCTCCGGCCGCCCCTCCTCATAGCCCACGACGTGGGACCAGTCGGGCATGGACACGGATATCGCGTTGGCGTCCTGAGGGGGCAGCGAGACGCCCAGCGGCTGCGGCGTCAGTGACGACATGGTAATGGCGTGGAATCAGAGACAACCTTGAGTGGACCTCTTGGACACGTGGTGGAGCTCATAGAAATTGCGGTCGACGATTGGCTAATTTTAAACGGCCCTTCCTATCATGAGAAAAACATTAATTATTACTAGTAATATATAACTTTAATTATATAATTAATTAATTTAAAATAACTTGAACAATAACTGTAAAATGGAATGAGCAATTTTGAAAGAAAAGCATACTTGTTTGCTTACTCCGACTTCACCCCTGCAAACGAATCCGCTTGAGAAGCGTCTACTAAAAGGGCAATCCACCATTGGTATTGTAGAAGGCACAGTAATCGATACTAACTTGCAGATAGCACGGGTTATTCGCCTTGACTAACCTATCGTCGAATACATCGGGGTTGATTCTCTTATCGATCCACTGCTTGAGCTGCAGTTTCTCACTGCTTGAGCTGCAGTTTCTGCACGAGACGAACGACTTCCACCGTGTCTCCGGATTTAGCTTCTTGTTTCGCACCAACAAGCATCCGAGCCAGCTTCGTTTCGCCGAAGCGTTTCTCTAAATGTGAAATAACACCCAGTTCGTCCGACTTCTTTTCTTTGAGCTTGTTGACATAGGACACCCAAGTGCTGAACACCGGGCTCTCAAAAAGTGTCTCCCCTTTCTTGTCAAGCTTTAGAAAGTTGAAAATATCGTCCGCGATTTCCCCTTCGGTTCGCCAAATCTCCTGCTCCATTTTCGAGGCAAATGCCTTCGTCGTTGCGCTTTCTTTCGCCTTCGCGACCATCTTCACCAGCCCTTCACCGTCGAAGTGTGCCTTCAGTGCCTTGAATATTGCTTCGTCTGGAATATCCTTATGAGCTTAGCCAGGTAAGAGATCCAAGTGCTCAAGACCGGGCTTTCAAAAACTTTGTCTCCTTCCTTGTTCAATCCTAGAAAGTTGAAAACGTCGTCCGCGGTTTTGCTCTTGTCCAGCCAATTCTTTAATTGTAAATCCTCCAACCTGCTGGCAATGGCGCTTGTACTGGAATCACTTTTCCCTTCTACAAGCATTTTCGCCAAACCTCCGTTGCTGTAGCGCGTTTTCAGCTCTAAGAGCAACAATTCATCTGGGCCCCCTTTTAGTTTGCTCATGTAGGAAACCCAAATGCTCAACACTGGGCTTGCCTTCTTCTTGTTCAGTTTTAGAAGGTTGAAGACGTCATCCGCGGTGTTGCCATTGCTCAACCATTTATTGAGCTGTTCATCTCTCAATTTTTAGGTAATCGTGCTCATACTGGAATTTTTCATCGCTGCACTTAGCAACTTTGCCAGTCCTTCGTCATCGTAGCGTTTCGCCAGGATTCCTAACAGGGACTGGTACGGATTCTGTTCCAGTTTAGTCACGTAGGAGACCCAGGTGCTCAAGACTGGACTTTTCAGAAACTGGACCCCTTCTTGATTCAGGTTTAGAAAGTTGAAGACGTCGTCCGCGGCGTTGCCATTCCTCAGCCAATTTTTGGTCTGTACCTCCCTCAACTGAGCAACAATGGACCTCGTATGACGACTACTGCTCTCTGCACGTAGCAAGTTGGTTAACCCTTCGTCGTCGTAACGTGTTGCCAATTTGAGAATAAAACACATCGTACGGGTCCTTTCCCAGCTTAGTCGCGTAGGACACCCAGGTGCTCAACATCGGGCTTTTCAAAAGATTGTCTCCTTCCTGATTCAGTTTTAGAAGGTTGAAGACGTCACCCGTGTTTTTGCCATTATTCGACCAACTTGCGAGCTGAAGTTTCTGGCAATGACCCACGTTCTGGGGTCTTCCATCCCTGCAACCAGCGTCTTTGCCGAGTTTTCTTCGCCGTAGTATGCCTTCAACACCAAGAACAGTGATTTGTCGGTATTCTTCTGATCCAGTTTCGTCACGTAAGAGACCCAACTGCGCTCTCGAAAAGTTTTTCGCTTTTCTTGTTCAAGTTCAGAAGTTTAAAAACATCATCCGTCGGGGTTTTTTCATTTGCAAGCCAATTTTTTAGCTGTACGTCCCGGCGACGGTCTTCGTACTTGAGACTTGCTTTGCCGCAGATAGCACGCCTGCCAGCTTTTCGTCGCCGTAGCGCCGCGTCAATGTTGTAATCATGCTACTTCAGTCGCTTCTGGATTCTTCTTGTAGGATTTCGTCACAGAGCGAACCCACGTTTGGAACTGCGCGCTCTCGAGAAGGTTCGAGTCTGCGTTGCCAACCTTTAGGTTAGTGAAGAGTTTGTCTGTCGCCTGTTGATTGTTCGATGTCAACTTGAGTTTTACGCTCTCAGCGAGCTTCTTCAGTTTCTGCGTTCCCGACTTTGTCAGATCTTTTATGTAGTGATTGCGCTCACACGTTGCCGGTGAATCTATGTGTCTACCAGAATACCTCCGTCCAACCGCGGCAGTCAAGGCAGGAATCTCTACAAGAATGCGTGTGATTGCTCTCGACGTCGTCGAAGAGATTCGCGTTGCTGCTGTTGGTGCGCTAGTTACATGAAGGAATTTGCGTACGAGGCCCGATTCGGTGGTAGCTCTTGCTACCACCTCATAGTCCAGCATTTGATTGACTTCACTTCTAACAATCAATATCACTTTGCTTTTTGCCTCCTGAGCTACTCTCCTCTCCAACAACTCAAGCTACACCTCCGCTGCATACGACATCTCACTCGCTTCCTCCTACCCGCCGACTCCGCCGTCCTCGCAGTGCCCAAGGCCCCACATTTGGTAGCACTTGCTCACGGTCCCGAAGGGATTGTGTGGACCACACACATCGGACACCATCGGACCGAACCTTGTGTGGTACATACGAAGAGCCAAGTTTAAGTCGGGGTTGCGCTGTGCCGTCATGCGCGCTGTATTTTGTGAAGCAAGCCCCTGGAGAAGAACCTAGCGTTGTGCCGTCGTGCCCGCCTACAGAGCTATACTGGAAGCCCTCTGAGATTCTCTGGTGAAGATGGACGCGAACGTAGCTAGGCAGAAGTGACCACAGTCCTGTGCAAGCAGCAGGAGCTGATGGAGAAGATCGAAAACAAGCCACCCGCTGAGCGACGGGTGGAAGGCATCACTATGCCACTGAGACGAGGCGGGTGAACACCTTTTGACCGTCCAGATGGCGTATAGCGCTTTTCCCCCGGGGAACGCTTCCTTTCTTTCCTTCAGGAAGAGTCTTTGCGGTCAGACTCCAAACGGGAACCTCGTTTGGAACGAAGTCTCCGAACGGAGTCGGCGTGTGACCTTGTGGAATCCCTTTGGGCGTCGTTTACCTTCGGCGGACCGGACTTTACCGTAAAGTGAGATGTTTATCGCACTAATCAAATATACCAGAATACAGAGCGCGTACAGATCATTCCGAACCACGCTGCTACAGCTGAGAGTTAGACCACTAGCAAAGTCTCCTCAGATAGCCTAACA
>LGSN01000945.1:0-15420 GCA_001314375.1 Phytophthora podocarpi | reverse complement strand
ACGTCAAACACAGCCCGGGACTCAAATTCTTTCAATTCCACTTCACCTACTATGAAGTTAGTGTACGCCCTAACGCTGACATGTTCGTTAGGGTACATGTTAGATTACAGTTAGTTGGTGTCTAGTGTTTTGAGCTACCATGTTAGTAGTCATGGTAAGGATCTGCTCGAGCTAATACCTTTGTTGCATACTTTGATGAAAATGGATGAGGATGTATCTAGGTAATGCGTCTTCAGTAAGTATGTCCATCTATACGTAGATGAATTAAGCCTGCGTAGAGCCGTTAATCACTACCTGATTCACTTGGTGAAATTTCACCTGATGTGGCTCGGCTAGGAAGCGCTAATGTGGAAGCCACCTCATCACTGGTCTGCACAGATAATAGCATCTTTCAAGCTGAATGAAAGCGAAGGATCTTGTCCCCACTATATTAGAATTCGTAAGGGGCGTTGGTGTGGAAGAACAACATGGAGACTCACAGAGGTGTCGTATAATCTATTGATTCCCTGCATATAATACATTCCCTAATAAATGTTAGCTAACATGTATAGTTTTGAGGTAACAGTTAGTTAGTGTCCAGTAAATTTAACTAACACGTCAGTGGAGTACACTATATGAAGGCGAGGTCCTTCATCGCGTGATCGGCTGGGCACACCCACACTTGATGGATCGGCTGAAGCAGCGGCAGTGCTCTTTTTTCATTGACGCCACGTACCGATGTGTACCTACTCGTTTTTACCAATTGGTATCGTGATGATGTTCGACCTCATTTCGGAGCTCTATTTACCAATCTGGTATAGACTCACTTCTGGAAAGACAGCTCAAGCTTACGAGCATTTGCTGCACTTCATTTTTGTCGCTTCTAAAAGCAAGCTTGACCCAGCCCATGTCGTCTGTGACTTTGATTTTGTGATGATCAAGACTATAAAAAACCAATTTCCAGATTCTAAAATCGTCGGGTGCCTATTCCACTTCAAACAAGCTTTGCGTCGGAAATGCTCAAGCTCCAGATTTCAGAAGATGAAGTGAACTTGGCAATGCGTGAAGGATGTATCGACAGACTTTCAGTGATTCGACGAGGTGACATCGTGTTCCGAGGGATCCATGACGTTCGACGCATGTTCAAGCGTGATTGCCAGTACCAAGGAATCACGTATTCGAGGGAGAACTGGAAGAACTTCTGGAAATATTTTAAGAAAACCTGGATCAGGATTTGTACCAGAATGGTGGAACGTCAACGGTTTACATACATACATTGTAAATCGAACAAACAATCCGCTCGAAAAATACAACCGCACACTCAATGATGCCTTCTCCGTTGCGCATCCTGAAATAACCCAGCTCATCAGTGTCATCGAGCAACAAAGTCGAGAGAATGTCCAGCTTCTAAACGACATATCGAATCGCAGAGCTCGTGCTCCCGCCCACGTCGATTCTCAACACGCACCGGGATTTTTCCCAAACTCAGAATCGGAGATTGACTCCGATTCTGAATTGGATCTGAATGGATCCAGCTCGGAAGACTCTGATTCAGATGATGGTTCAGTACGATCAATGTCGCCGGAATACTGAGTCAAATAAGGCGGCTCAAGTTACTTGCATGTGACTAAAAGAATATATCCTATCCATTTACTTTAATTTGAGCACAATTGTCTTTTGGATTTCTAGTGTTTTAAAATATGACTTGAACTCACTAAACTAACGGTAGTGGCTAAATAAAAACAAAAGTAGAGTTATTTTTAGCCAATCGAGAACGTTTGTGCCCAGGGAATGATCCCATCGACCGAGCGACTGAAATTTTACGGTGGGAAATATCCGCTTAATTTCAGTCAGTCTGATCCATACGAGATACTCACCCAGAAGCGTGTGTCGAGCGGCCCAAGCTCTTGGTTATGTCTCAGATCTGACGGAGGATTTGCACACGACACTTACCTCAAGCTGTCGAGCTCCTCACAGGTGTGGGATTTGAACCCACGCCACCTGATAGAGAACGGTCTATCTAGGCGCACGCCCTATGGGCATACTAAAACTTTAATGTAAATCACGAGCTATTTGTGTTGGTACCTCTATATTTTGGTATATAATGGAGTTGATAATATATATAATTTGACAGTAGCATTAGCTAGTGTATCAATGAGCTTGTTTAATGGTCAATTGATGGTCAACTTGACCCAAGGTTGACCCAAAAAACGAGTTGACCTTCTACTTGGCCTGCGCCAAATTTGACCCCAAAAATCGCTCCAATCACCACTCTCTACAGGCATTAATTTATTTTAGACGATGGGGTGGCCGGAAGTTTGGACCACTTGCCCAAATCGTTTTGTATGTAGCTACCCTATAAAGTACAAAAACGCGAGTGTTACCGCAAACCACCTCCTTCTTAGCGTGTTTTGGTACTCCTGTCAAAACAAACCGTTAAATGATAAAATTGACAGAGTTATAGTGACGCGTAGGGTGGCCGGATTAATGTGGCCAGAAGTGTACAACTAATCGCCTGCGATCTCATATGGTATGTTATTCAAATATACGGGGTTAACTTCTGGAGCTATCCTGTGCAACCCTAACCTCTGTCAAACTGGGATTATCAGGTGGCTCTCTAAGACGCCACGTACCGGTACTGTACGTGTACCTACTTACACTAATGCGTGCGTTGCCCGGGAAGCTCTGGATATCATTACACTAAATGGGCTTGCAGCAATTGTGGCGTTTTCCTACAATCAAGTTGGTATCCGTGAGTGCCCTCTCAGTACCGTGCTTAGCAGCAATATAGGTGTTTACGGAAAAATATATACTAGATACCGTAAACACCATATTAGTATATACTATATATACAATGCTACTTAGGACATAATGTCGAGGCTGAACAGGATGCAGGAAGAGTCGAATCCCGTGGCGCTTTTAATCGAGAGTTCCAGCTACTATTGAACCTCTAATTCGAGTATCACTGTCTCCAATATTGATTAAGCGCACCAGCGGACTCACTCGCTCAAACATTTATCTGCTCAAGGTGTCGACCTTATTTTTGAGGAACTTTTCCTGACTCGAAAGTTAACGATGTTTGTTCCTAATTTATGTGTTTAACCGTTGTTCTCATGTGCACGCACCTTTGAATATGAAAATTCCTAAATTCTGAGTTTCTGCAGTGTACGTGCGTGATCCACGGAGGTGAGCGGTTGCGAGCGCGCGGGGTGCCCACGAAGCAGGGCCGCGCGGTATTTACGAAGGCGGACCCAGCACCGAGCGTTCCAGTGAGCCGAGCCTCGCACTCGCCAGTATATACTATCGTTATAACCCGCACGAAGCAAGGCGCGAGGACGTCCGGCTAGCGTAGCGCAGACGGTCACTAACAGGATAAAGCCGCTGTCCATTTCGAGAAAGAGAGCAAGCTCCTGACTCGAGTTGTAACAACGACACGGTACATACTGGTAACTTAGGAACACACATAACCACGGGCCACCACGACGGTGCTGTACTCTGAAGTAAGGATTATACTCTGGAGGCAAGAAAATGAACTCGGTATTCACGAGTTAGGAAAACCTATTTAAAACTAAGTACTACCTCCGGTCCGAATCACAATGTGCACTCTTTATATTACACGATAAAAGACAATCCAATCAGAATGAAGGAAAAAATCGGCTTAATTTTTACCGCTACCAAACTGAAGTTTTATGCTTGAGCGTCAGCAGCTGCAATCGCCTCAGCAGAGCACAAATGACAGAGTGGCAGATTACCGGCTCTCGCGAGTGTCTTTCCTCAAATGTGGCATGTTGTAGCTGTTGTCACCACCAACAAGCATCGACGCCTCTAGTACACTTTGCAATGTAAGAAAGCACTTGTTCGTGGTGCGCTTACCATTTCCTCGAATGCAGCATTCACGGTTTAATGTGCCCATCAATGTCTCGCGTCTTCTTGTTGTACTGGAGAGATTGCAGCGAGTTGAACCAGCCCAAATCAAGGACATTATAGTCCGGGCTTCGTGGTGGCTGGTTGACAAACTTGATCGACCATCCACCCGCTACTACAGCCGCTTTCACTGCAGTACGGTCCGAAGCATGATGCGGCGAGGCATTGTCTTGCTGTTGATCACTTGCTTCGTGCCTGTACACAAAAATAGTCAGAGCGAAAACTGATGATACACAGATTATCAACTGAACTTACCAGGCCAAACACGTTTGATGGCGGGGATAACATGCTGCGTTAGCATGCGCTCGTAGACATATTTCGTCATCTCGCCTGGGGTTGTGATCGGTGCCCTTCGGTGTGTTCTTGTTGCTGCGGAGTGCCAGCCTTGTCTCAACCACAGGCGAAACGCCCACCTTGCAGTCAGATGTCATGCGGTGCTGTGCGTCGTACCGGGGACGTGCCACCACTACCAAAACCATAACCTTCGTGCGGTGGTTTTTGTTCTTAGTGACGGCGCGTGGTGCAGTCTCGTCGCTGGTAAGATAATACGTGTTGCGGTTTCGGTGCACGTAAAACCATTTTTCGTCAACATGCATAACGTCGTGCATGTCAACGAATTAATATCCGCTCTCACCTAATTTACAGCAACGCATGTATATAACGTCAGACCAATAACTCACTGCGTAAGAGAAATAGACAGCTAAAACCCTTACCAGGAAGAATTTTGACGAATGACCGCGCAAACTGGCAGCACATCGCCATGTGCTTGGGGGTGAGCAGCGGCTTCGGCATGACTGCGACCCTCTTGGCCACGACCTTCTCCTTCAGGCGCCGAAAGAGCTGGGTGCGTGGTATTCCCGTCGAAGCTGAGAGGTCACGCAGTGTAATTCGGCCTTCTACTGGAGCTGCTTCAATCTTGGCCTTGATCTCATCATCAGTGAAAGCGCCCGGGCGTCCACGGTTGCTCGGCCGCTGGACCGCAATAGTGGTACGACCACACCACAGCTTGTAAACGGTGTTGTGGTGGCAGCCACAGTGTTTTGCTGTTTCAGATATAGCCCCCCGTGGAAGCTTTCCACAGGTGGCCATATCCGAGAGAAACAGCACAGCGGAAGCGTTGGGCGAGTGAGGCATCTTGGGGGGGGGGGGTGTCGGCTGGTCAATACGAGAACAAATTCAATTGTGATGCGGCGCATTGGCGTTTTGGCGCCACCAGCGCGGCAACAGAATAAATGGCTCCTAGCCAACAAATTAAAATGCCACATATCACCCAATAAAAACGCGAATAGAGTTATGCGGAACACATCAGTGTTGGAGTGACCATTATCTTTCGGACCGGAGGTAGTATCATCCCTACTCAAGATGTGATGGATCGAGTTAATCTATCTTGCCATTTGCTACTGGAGCAGCACCAAATAACAATTCGTGCATGTAATTTGCCATATACAATCAGCGTAGCAAGTACTGTATGCATGGGAATCGTGAATTGTGAAAAGTTTTTATATTTGTGTTCAGCTTTATAACTCCAGCGCTTCGATATCTTGCCATTTACTACCCTCTCGTAGAGCCCTATCGTTAGATCTAAAGCACCCTATAAGCGGAGGCATGTGGTAGAGCTGGGGTAAGCTTTACACTTGCGTAACAGCGATCCTGGTAAAACTCTGGATATAAATATCCAGAAAACAAGGGAAATCCTACAGAAGAGCTTCGTCCAAGGGGTACCTTTTTGGGAATAAGGCCCGAATGGACGTATTCCCAACGGCTATTTTTCCTCCTGCCAATGTCTTACGTAGGGGCACTGTGCCAGATGTGCAGGAAGTACTATATTGGATATTGCTATGTGCAGTGTGTAAGGATCTGTTCGGTTAATCGATGAACACATTTCAATAAGTTCATTATGCAATGTTGGTGCCTAGTGTTGTTAGGTGCTTATGCACTTCCTTGCTCTTCGAATCCGATATAAATGTATTGCTCCTCTGCAAGTTCGCTGCCCCACTGATGAGAAATATATATCACTTCTATGTTTTAGGCTAGCTTTACTGTCCAAGTGAATAAAATTTAGGAGGTACTTCTGCTCTAACTTGAATCGGATGCATTATGGCAGAAAGGCACAATACATAGAGGTCTTCGCACGCTCTACAGGTACTAGAGTAACCAGACACAAAACCTAGCAAGAACACTACTATGTTAGGATTAGTGTAGTAGACAAAGAATACTCCTGGACATCGCACATTGTGAAGCTACACCTAGCCAACATACTGCTGGTTCTAATTCGTCTACACCTCGGAACCGACGCAATACGGACTAAGACATAGCGTCACCTGCTCCGAGCTCGACGTTCTAGTTGGATATCAGCTCGAGCTTGTTGTGCTTGAGTATCTACTAGCCGAGCGCCGCCGCTACGCGGAGGTGGATTTGGTTTTAGTCCCAGTTGAGCCTCCACTTCGCTTCGGCGGGCTTGTGTTTACAAATACTTAAGTTTGGTAGGCGGGCTTTTGTAGGGTATAGAAAAATCAAGATAAAAGTTTAAGTGCCGCTCAACTTCGGGCCACGAGCTACAGTAATATAAAACCGTTTAGACTCAAAATCTTCCTTAACCACATATTCTCATCTACTCACTCACTCTCACTATGTCATTCACTAAAACGAACTGATCCACTACTTACTTGCTTGCTTACTTACTTGACTTTTCTTTCACTCAGCCACTAATGGATCGTGTCACTCAGTATCTCGCACCAACCATTACGTTGAAGTAAAGCTATGCATTCATCGTGTGTATGCCAAAATGCACCCTAAGCCGGATCACTGATTTGTCTATATGCAGTGCCACTTGTGTAGACTCTGTCTTCTTCCCCAACCACAGGATATTCAAATGATTGCGTTGAATACTCGACCGTGCAGTCACGCATGATAGAGTTACGTAAAGCTATCCGTGCTAGAAACATGGTATAGCAAGTTATACACTAAAGTCACCACTGTTTGACCTTGTACCTGTTGATTGCTCTGGCAAATGCTGATCGTACAGGGAACTGTTTACGACGCCCGCAAAAGGAAACTCTTGCTCATCGGTGTCACTCATAAAAATGATTTTTGTAATAAGCTCGCGTGGCCCCCGCGTACTACCGTTACATGGATGCGTTCATGGCATACGGCTTGAGCTCTACAACCCGCTAATGTGCACCGTAGTAGAGTCCAAGACCAGAATTTTGAGTTTCGCATCTTGACAAAAACGCCCCCCCCCCTTGAATATTTAATTTCTGAGCTGGAATCCCATTGCTGTTCACCGAATGAAGCACCCCTTGCTTAAAGACGCTGCCGTCCTTGTCGTCATCTACTTTGTCTGGTGATAGAAGTTTGTGGGTCGTACGGATCCGTGACTGCTTCATTGATTCATTGATAGCGTGTACCATCCCATTGGTCGTGGCGAAATACTCGTGTGTCGATCTATCAGGGGTTTCCCCCATCGACGTACACAAAATCTATTAGTCTTGTCATGTACTTCTCTGTCCCACGAATTTATAATGATTTGTTTTTTTGTGCGCCACACTAAAATGTTAGTACTATCGTATTGGTCAAAAATTAATATGAGTAGGGTTATCGTTTCCATCCAAAAACGGATGGCCGTGGGGTCTAAATTGTTCACAGCGCATTTCACTCCGCCCCGCCCACTAACGACCAGACCTGCACTCCAGCCCAGCATGACCCGCACGCTCAGCGCCAAGGCCATCCCACCCAAGTGTCGTGTCTTGGTGGCGGTTTTCTTACTACTCGAAGTAAGGAGGGCCGCCTTCGCTACGGCACCGTGGCCAGGGCTAAGCAGCTCTTTCGGATAAGCCGCACCTCCATCCAAGACATCTGGAGCCCCCGCGACGACCCTGCGGCACCCATCCTGCCTCGCAAGGCGTACCCGCCTCGCCCAACCCGTATGAGCCCGGACGAAGTCGCCGAGCGTGTTGCTGCTGTGTCGCTGAGCCAGCGGCAAACATTGCGAGCCCTAGGGGCAGCATCTGGCATCCCCAAGTCGACGCTGCAGCGTCATTGAAAAACAAGGTGCTGTGTCGGTTTATCTGCCGGGTGAAGCCGACACTCTCCGACTCACACAAGTTGCAGCGGCTAACGTGGTCCCTTGCACGCCTCAGATTCTTAATCAATAAATGTCTGTTTTTGTCATGGTAATTATGAGGATTTGATGAGTAATTCTGTACCTAAATCTGCATAACTATTTGATTGGCTGAAATTATCCCCTGATATGCCGCACATCATCATAACCACGAATAAGACCTCAACTAATTAAAGGCCCAAAAGACAGTCTTGAGCGCAGTTTCTATGGATTTTCTTTGAAACACACGATCTCTAAATCGATTGAAGCACACTGTAAAAACAGGGTTAATATCGCTAATTAGGAGTAGAATTAGGAAAAACCTTTTCAGCTTCACATAGGATGCGGTTGCATCGATGTTATTTGCTGGTAGACTGGCGTTAATGACGCCAACAAAATACGTGAAAAATAGCCAACAGACGAGCTTACGAACAACGGTCTACTTGTTTTATAACTCGGAGGTTTACAATGCACTAGGTAGATAAATAGCAAATCATCATAAATTCGTGGGACAGAGAAGTATTCCAGCTTGAAATGTTCATATACTGTCTGCCGAGAGTGGGGTTAACATCTTCGTACTTGCCCTGCTAAAAAAACATTTATCCCAGAGCCAACAGGTATTGTAGCCCAAAGCAATTTTAGTTTACAAAACTGTGCAAACGGTAGGTCAAGGTTGGGCTGCCGAGCAAGTACTGAGTGCAATATCCTTTCGCACATTATTTACAAGGGCTTGACCGTTTTGGTCTATAACGCTTTGACGAATTTGTACCGCATTAACAGCCGATTATCCTTCTGGTTTGTGGTTAGCGGACCGCATATTTGCCATTTGTTCTCTGGTGCTTAAGTGGACAGTCGCAATAAATCCACAGGAACCCGTCAGGGATAAACCTATAGCGACACGGTAAGAAGAAACATGTACCCGACTAAACATTCCCCTATACACCCAGAAGCCTCGAATTATCTAAATCTATCTGTACATAGTACTACTGCGTCTCACCAACATATATACACGCATGTCTAGTGCCACCATCGCGTCTTTATAAACTTGAGAAATGTGGTGCGAAATCACATGCGTACCATGCACATCCTACAAAGTACGTATCAAGTAGACCACATAAATATTAATGTAGTCCACAATAATATCATGTAGTCTACATAAAATATTTTTAACCAATGGAACACCTATATTTTTAGCCAATTTAATCCTGTTTCTTCTTGTGGCGCTTGCTGTGCTCGCGGCCCACGCGAGGAGGTAGAGCCGGTGGTGGTAGTGGCAGACCCACCGCAGCGGCCACCAAGTCCGTGTGCAGCTGCCACTGGTCTGGAAGAGGCTGAGGGGGCGGTGGCACTGGACGGTACCAGAAAGCGAGGCGGTTCGGCCCGCTAGCGCAAGCAATGCGGCGTCGCGCAGCGGCTCTGGCCGGGCCCTCTAAAAAGACTTCTTAAGCAAGGAGCTCTTCGCAGCAGGCGCACCGCCGGAGCTGGAGCCCAAGTCCACCCATGTCGATAGGAGGTGGCACCACCCTGGTACCGAAGGTCACGCAGTTAAAAGGTTCCATTGCGACTATGTTAGGACGCGTAACGGCTCTAAGAATATCCGGCACGTTTCAGCCAATTATTCTAAGCTAATCACAGGTTTCTTCCAATCACAGTTTTCTTCCATAAAAACTTCAGCCAATCGCAGACGCCTCGCAGCGACCGGCAGGTAATTGTTGATTTTGACCAATCAAAGCCGCCTTCGCTGCGCTCGGCAGCTAAAGGTTGTTTTGGCCAATCAAAATGCCGCATATTCTGGTGAGATTTCGTGACGGACGGGCGAACGATCATGTTCCTCCAGTAGATAGTTTTATATTGTTTTCCAGCTGGTCTGTTGTCTGTTCGTAGCTTGTTCATCACGAATGGGCCACTCTTTCCTGGCACGCAGTTGATGAATGAGCTGCGTTCAAGGTACATACGCACAAGAACTGCAATAAAATGAAACGCAACCCCACACTCACGAAACCACCTGCACATGTCAGCGTGCTTACATACCTCGTGCACATTCCAGCATTCTTGACCAACCGGGGGCATCACGCGCATCGCCACGAACGGATTCATACTTGCTTCTCCTCCGAGATATGCTGTCGCCGATTCACTCCGTGGTCCGCAAGTGCACTGCCGTCTTTATCTTCCAAACGTTTTTTCTGCACTGGGATGTTGTTCCTGGGCAATGATGTCCCGTTGCGGAATAAACTGGCGCCACGTTTGGAGGATTTTGCCCGCTTCATCGTGGAGTATGAGCTCCTGGGCCTCTTCTGAACTTGTTAATATGGTGATTGGGGCTCCATACACAACGAATTAGCCTGCAACCCTTACACTTAACTTTCATGCATGCGAAGTGTTCGGCGAAGTCATGGGGTGAACTTGAACTTGGTTTTATTCAGCTTTTGTATATGATGCGATGGTTCTTTTTGAGCATGTTCTCTGCCTTTTCGATGATGTTGTCAACGTCTTCCTCGTTCACGTCACTGTCAGAAAGAAACACCTTAACGGCGAACTTTGTACGGAGTCGAGGATCAACAGGTACACCACTTTCGATGATATTTTGGGTAGTCGCTTTCGTAGCTGTGCCAGGCTCCGCATAGTGCAGCATTGCGCCAGCGACGATATTGATCCAAAGACCACTTCGACACGCTTCAACGTGGACTAGTCATCTTGAAGTGCCTTTCAGGGTTCAGATTGTAATATTTAAACTATTGAGACGCTAGTTGAGCAGCAACAAACTTTAACAGACACTGTAACTCAGAAGCAACCAGGTTTTCATGCTGCGCCCGATATGCATCAGTTCTGCCATATTTGTCATGATTGCCTCCATCTCAACAAAGGCTTCCATTTATTTCTGGTTAGAGCTTTAAAGGTGTCAGCATCGTTTCTGGAAAGATGACCTGAAAGTTTGATAATACAAAATCGACTGGGGGGGGGGGGGGGGGGGGATTTCACAGTCAACACCACACGGACGTCAACATCAAAAATGGGATTTTTTGACCGGATATTCATCAAACCGCTGCACGCGTTTACCTTATTATCTCGCTGCGACGTAGAGAAGTGACTAAAGTATTGAGTTTCCGCAGCTTTCTGATCACTCGTCACCGGGCTTTAAACTCCCCAACTTTTGTGACACATGCTCTACTCAGCTCTATGTTATTCGTTTCGGAATTCAACAGTACAACATTCTCATAGTCTTCACGAAGTCCCAGTCCATACGAAAAGCACAAGTTTAGGACGTACTTACTGCAATCCGTCTGTAATGATCTTCGAGCCTTTATTCGGTCGGTTAACTGTTTCCAACATCGTGATGTAACCGAAGTATCGATATACAATCCAAATAACGCGAGACACCGATCTCGAATAACGGACGAGATCTCAAGTGACATGTGGTTGTCATTATTGGTACTGGCAAAAAAAGTAAGGTCCGTAAACACGCAATCTTCGTTGACGAACGCTATAGAAAACCCGATAAGTGCATTCTTGATAGCATTCGTCCAAGCATATCGTAGCAGGTTCAAAGCCGCAACCCCGCGCACACTAACGAGTTCTCTCTGCAGCAGTTCCCAGACGCCAGTGCAGAAAACCATGTAGCTGTCTCCGAACAGGACGTGTAGATGGTGTCCAAGATAATAGCCACGTTGCGGTTTCCAAATGAAACTCACGTGGGGTGACGAAAACCTCCGACGTGACGATGTTGTGTACATGTAGAAGACCTACCAGGTACCAGTAACATGTCAATAAAAAGTTAAACATCACAATGATTACGCAGAAGAGTTGATATGTGTTACCTTCTCTAAACAGCCATTGTGTAATTGAAACACGGATTCGTCTATCCGTCCCACACCAGCACTTCTGTAGATTAACGGTCTTCATTTTCGAGAGATCTGCTTCGTCTTGGCCATTCGCTCCCCCTCTCTTATTGGATGTCTCCTTGGTGCCAACGTCCTTGAGTTTATCTTGTGTTTTATTGAATTTGAATTTCTTGTATTTATGTCTGTCCAGTTCCGCGCTGAGCTCCAGCGCTGCATACAAGACCACACCAAAGAGGTGAGTCCCACAGTGGCAGCCCACAAGGTTCAACAATCAGAGCTATGCAAAATTTCTCCCTAAGCAGCCCTTTTAGCGTGTTCGTTGAGACTCGCGTCTGTTTGTTCTCATGTTCTCCTGGTTAGTCTTCGTGTTTCTTCGTCTTGTTCGAATTTTCTGCAGCTTTCGTATCCATCGTGTCCCTGACTTATTTATATCTGCCCATACGATAAAGGTGCCGACATCTGCCGACACATAAACATGCAAAAAAGGGGGGGTCAACTTTAAGCTATCACCCTGCTCCGCGCTCCGCGCTATCCCACCTACCCTAAAGGCTCGCTGGTGACAGAATCCTAAGCATGCTACAGCTCGCACGCTTTGCCTCGCTTGATAGCATGGCCATGCTGGGTCCTGGGTTTGCATCCGCCTGCTTCGCACACGGGCTGTCAAACCAAAGGCATGCTCGCTGCGCTCGCTTCATGGCATCTGTCCTTCGGTGCCGACCAATCACGGGTCCAGAATATCGTATTATATTTGACTTTGTATAGTTTGATCAGTGTCGGCAGATTTGCACCATTTGACTTAACCTCTGTATAAACTCCGCTTAAGTACGGTCGACACCTTCACGATATTCTACCATATCAGCTATCCAGCGCCCGCGTCTCCTTTCGGCACCTTCTGCACCCTCTGCACCCTGTATCTAGAGGTTGTTGGTGTTAATTAAACGCCGCAATCATGCCGTGTATGATGCCATTGCGCTCCTTGTTCTTGTAGTGTGGCTCGCGTTCCGACATTAGTCGTGACAGCTGCGTCCTCGTTGCGCGTCCATGAGTTTCTCGTCGGTCCTGGATGCCTTGATTAACGTTCTCTAGCAGCTCTGTTTGTCCAGCCTGTACAATATGATCACTGTTGGTTTGACACATCGAGTCTCAGTAAGCATGCAGGGCTTTGACGTTACATTTTGTTGTTTTGATTTTCCCTGATTGCACAAGTCATCTAGTCCATCGATCGATTGTTTTCTTTGCTAAGGTGCAATTCACTTTGTGTTTTGTCTCACAAGCAACACCTTCAACCCCCTTCACACTACAACTACTGCAGAACAACCCTACCAATCTATAAGTCTCTCTCACTTTCGCACGGACACCTCGGATGTAATAGTGGCACAAAACTGACTCACCTGCGCCTCACAATTCAGCGCTCTGGACGCTTGGCGTGGGAGATTGCCGCTTCCGCGCGAGCTGTACTCACCAACATGCGTACAGACCAGGGTCTTCGAGTTCCAATGCCAACTCTCCGGTAGCAGCGGCATCGTTGACGTTGTTTCCTTGATCTTGTAGTTCCGAAGAGAGACCTTGTTATTTGTCCGATCACGAAAGATCTACAAGTAACAAGCGCACGTCGATACCAGTATTAGAAAATCTAAACCCGCATTAGCCACTGCGTTTCACAACAAACCTAGTAGCTTTCCGCCAGGTATCGATTCAGGTATGCATGGAAGTGATCCCACGACTCAAACTGCGTCTGCTGCAAGAGTATTCCGATCTCGTGCGCCCGAACGCCTTCAGCTTCACCATCGGGGTTACTTGCGATACTCGCTGTATAAAAGTTGCTGGAGGTTTCGGATGGCATGCTTGGGCGATCGGCACGGCTTCACTACGCCGATGACACGTGCCAGCTCTCGTCGCTATTGTTGTTGCTGTAACTGGGCCCACTCGCCGTGGTAGCGGGTTGGCGATGCTTCTGCACCGCTCTAGGTCGAAGGTCCATTCGCCGGCCCGGTGGATTCTTGACGCGCCCACATCCGCTCGCGTCTCCGTTTCACGAATGAGCGGTATTGTACTGCAGGAAGTCATGATACCAAAACGTAGGCGCCCATATGGAGGGAATAAACGCGAAAAACCTATATCGATAGTTAGATATAAGGGGTAGTTTGAGCGTAGAATCTAAAAATGAGGTCCGTTTTGGCTTATTCGCAGTCGTTATTGCGCAAGGGTCGACCAAACAAAGCATACCCCAAATGAGACAAGTTCAGCGTCTTGGGTTGCTTCATTTATGCTGAAATTGCGAGTTTTCATTGGCCCAGACGCGAAAACAGATGGTAAAACAGCGAGTAAAAACCATTCCGCCTCGCCCAGTATAACCCTTAACATTTAACGTTATATGTTATATCAATAAATACAGGTGTATTTACACAGTATAGCCCACATCGAAGAGGATTGGTTTTGTACTCCATCAGTTTCTACAGTATTGGCCGACGAGCCGAAATCTGCCAGGATGATACCAATCGCCACTTTAGCTCCTCAACTACTGCCGCGGCTAAAGCGATGAATGAATTGTCTCTTATGTAGCTGAAACACTTAGCTTTCCAATGAGAGTCTTTTGATTTCAATCGGATAAAACTTCGCTCCATAATCGCCGATTGGAAGTTTGGTATCATGACTTCCTGCCAGCACAATAGGTATACACTATACGTTGGACATCTGCTAGGCGTAGGGGAAAATGCACCCCAAAAGGGAGATGGGCAGTTGGATGCAGTAACCACTCTCTTTATAATTTCGAAAACTGCTCGTAATTTATGTGTGTAATTTACGCAATAAATACTGTTGTATCTCTGTTAAGTGCGATCCTGCTCTAGTGATCAATGTTTGTGTCTCTCGTTAATGCACCTTTTTATCGGCACCTTTCAGCAACTTCCCGCTGTAATTGAATATTTAAATTACGACCAGCTGTTGCACCCGACGTAATTTACGACAGCGAGGGAGGGTTCAATCTGGACCGGTCCGGACCGTGCCACGGTTCAGACACAAAGAGGCAGGCATTTGGCAAATACACCTCTTCGGCTCAAGCGCAATGCCTACTGACGACGTCCAGCTGAGGAGCACCTTGCTTACTGACGACGCCCAGCTGAGGAGCACCATGACTACCGACGACGCGCGCTCAATGGTACCCATGTTCGTCGGAGATTCCAGCGAGGGTGCTACAAGTTGCTATTCAACCTCGTCGGCTCTGCTGTGGAGCCGGGTCTCGGAGCTAGAAGAGCTTCAACTGAAGCTCTATAAAATGGGGAGCTTGTTGTAGCCTTGGTGGAGCTGCATCAAGATATTACTGCTCGTATCTCCGAATCCATGAGCGAAGCTGTAACAACGGCAACGTCGGGTAAGGAGCTGCGCCAGAACGTTGACACTCCGTTCGCTACCGTATTGAGCGCAGCTATCCGCAAGCAGCAGTTGTAGTTATTAAGCAAGATCCAAGAAAATAATATCTACGTGTGAATGTACATGCATTATCAACAACCTTACTTGCTAATCGCCTTCTTCACCAGCTTCCGGATTTCTACCATTTTCGCCCAAAGATCAACGTCATCG
>LGSN01000944.1:0-15421 GCA_001314375.1 Phytophthora podocarpi | reverse complement strand
GGCACGGGGGGTGACGTGCGGTGGAAAGGGAGTCACTTGCGGTAGTGGCGTCGTGGCAAAAGTTGGCAACGTGCAGGAGGCTTGAGGAAATAGTAGGCGGAGTTGCTTATCAATGTCTACATTATATAGTATATTTTTTACTGGTGCGATGGACAACGTGAACTAACAGGAAGTATGATGTGGTATTGTTAGTTGGGTGACTATGAAGTACACAGCTGAACCGATCGGCCGCTACATTGCAGTCGTGCTACTGCAACAACGATAATAATGGCATCGTTGTGGTAGGAAAACATGGAGGCATCTCCATTTGCATTGCTCAATCGTGGCGCGCAGGACATTGACAGTCAAACAGCTGTCTGTTGTGACGTCCGTAACGGAACGTCAGCTCCAGCAGAGGGGGAATCTCGTTGATCGCAAAGATCCCCAGTCGCGTGGTGTTTGTCCAGTTGAATTCGTACATCTCACAGTTTGGTTGGCACGAATGGTTGATGAATCTGCTTTTATTACCACACGACAGCGCGTCCACGTAAACCTTCGTTCCTCCATTCCAGGCAGCTTTGGTGCGAAACTCAGCTTGATAGCGCTGATCGATTCGAGCGATAGCGTCGGCTTTATACTATACCTCGCCGACGTACTCGACAATGAAGGCCCCCTTTGGGATCCGGTAGCTGGACACAACACCCAGACCCACGCGAGACTCAACTAAATCGAGTGGGATGTGCGGCTCGAAACGGTTACCGCACGATGTACCGAACAATCAGTTGATTTCGTCGCAGACGATGTTCGTGTTCACATTGATGCAAGTGCTCGTCAAGTGTGTGTCCGCGTCAGACATACAGCTATCCTCGCATTCACACGGCTCGTCACAGTAGTCCGACATGTCCATTACAGGGTATGGTCGCGAAGCCGAAAACACGCTGTGGTTAATGTGGAGAACTTCGGCAGGCCAAGTCTGTGGCACAATAAAATCATAGTCGCCGCCGACAATGGGGAACTCGCTGGCAGTATCGCGGACTGGTTGGCGTTGGGTCATGGGGCGCACGGGTCTCAACTCTGGATGCAGTTGGCGTTGCTGGACTCGTCCCACTTGGAAGAGTCGAAGCCAGGCTAGTTGGGCTGCAGTGTGGATGGCATTGCCTGATGCCAAGTGCTGGTGGCGTGCGCGTGTCGGTGTATTTGGCCCGCGTGGGTGCAGCATGAAAATTGAAGAAGCACTCTGTAGATGGTGGCTGAATGAAAAGTGCTGCCCGCAGTGAGGCTAGATAAAACGACTGTGGATGGAATGGGGAATGGAACACGTTGACGGCATGCATTGAAGAGACGTGAATTTTATAATGGCAACACTTCTGTGGTGATAGGACAACCCCTCAGTACGTTAGCAGTCCGTACCCAAGAAGAACAGTACCGAAGGCGCTAATAGCGCAGTTGGGGGGCCGCCTGAGAGTAAAAGGTTTGCGCGCCATTTTTCAACGGCGATTTCGTGCAGGAAGCCGTTGAAAGAGATGCGTCATTTCGTGGTGCGTGCTTGGTGAAGCCAAATCTGCAATAAACGACCGGAGAGGATGCAATGATACGGGCTCGGTTCATATCAATTCGGCAAACATGCACACGATCACTTTCGAATTCACCCGATGCCGACAACATTGGAGCTACTTCGAGCCGAAAGAGGCACAGGAGGCGGAGGAAGCGCGTCCTCCGTTTGTATGCGTTGATCTGGCTCGCGCTTTCATCACGAACGAGAAACCTGACCCGACCGATAACATCAGGCTGGAAATGTGCATGCTTGGAGCGGAGGAGCAGGAAAAGTGCTATCGCTATGAGCTGATCGACCGTGCCGATGAACAAGATTTCGACCAATTGGCTCAAGTGTACAAATCGCTGGACTTCTCTCGCCGCAGCAAGTTCATTTCCCAGTTGACCATTTGGAAGAATCGTAATGAACTGCGGAACAACGTTAACTACCGTGAGGGTTTCAGCTATCGGTTCAAGAAGGTCCACTCCCTGAAACTTCTGTACGGGAATCCGGTGGGAAGCATGCAGATTCGAGAACACCTGCGTGCTGTCCCGTTGCCGCCTACAGGATTTGATGTGAATGGCGGTGGGCAGCAGCCACGTGATGGCTCGGTTGCTTCTGGTGCAGGCGCCTCACCACGCTCGTTTGCCCAAGAGCCAAATGCAAATGATGTCGACACACCATCACGCGAGTCGGAGGACGATTTGGCTTCTGTGACCCCGTCTGCGAAGACACTGTCGAAGCGAAAGACACGCAAGGACGACGGCAAGGATGGCGGTAAGGTGCTGACGTTCGAATCGCCTACGAAAAAGACACGCAAGAGCACTTCCAAGGCGTCACTTGCTGCGTCTCCTACGAACACGACGTCGGCATAATCGTTCGGGTTGGACGGGTTGGTGACGCGCCAGTAGTGCCGGCAATGCCCTTCACATATTCTTGATTTGTAGCGGTGTTTGCATTTAGCTTTGCTACCAAACCGTGGGTTAACGGAGACAAACAATCGTTGGCTATGTGAAACGGTTGCCATTGAGTTGCGTGTTCGCATTTGGCGATGGAAAGAGTAGCTCATGGTTTCCCATAGAGCGTAAAACTTTCGATGAAAATGATATCCGTCTACTGGCGGCTCGTTGGGTGTTATACAAATTTAAGCCCGTAGCCTAGCTGCGTTGGTTATTGCTCTAAGAACTACTGGGCGTTCCGTCGTGTAATAACTGCTGGTCGTTCCGTTGGGGCAACTTGACTCGAGGATTTTATGATATCACACACGGTGACAAGTGATATTGAAATACGACTTGTTGAGGAATGCGAATACGCGGTGCGTTGAGAATGCAACCGAACAAACGGTTTATCTCTATGGGTGTCAAGATGGTTACTTTCTCTTGATGAGTTTGGCGTCTAAAAATACGGAACTGATGGTGAGAACGTTAGTTTACTAGTTCGTTGAGAGTTCGAGGTACTCACTTCGACATGAAGGCACAACCTTAGTTTACTAGTTCGTATAGCGTCGTGGTAGTAAATTCCGACATAAATGCACAGCCTGTCCCGCCGCGTGCCTTGCTTGATAGTGGCGGCTAGCATACGCTGTTTACAGCAACACATGGCAACGGCAGTCATACGGAGCAGCACTTGGAACTTCCAGACTATTGCCGTTAAAACCGCCATGCTGTTAGAAATGTCGAAGGGAAGAGCGGTCGTCGTTGCCGTTGAGGAAACGGGAGCTTATAAGTCAGCAGAGGTAGTCTTGTGTTTGATAGATGATGCATATCTGACGTTGATTTCTTTGCTTGGATAAGCGTCGCTATATTCATGCGGAGCAGTCTCTGTGATGAAAAAGAATAATGTTTTGGCGGAAGGACGACGGGGTCCATGCAAGCTTATTATCAGTGAACCAGCGAAAGAATGGGGTATAAGGAGTATCCATCGTTATTAAAATGTAGGGGAAACTGTCGTTCAACGAAGTGCAAGGAGGCAGGAGGTGGGGAAACCGTCGCTGCATGGAGACTGTGCCGGGAATCCTAGTTGTAGTTCCACCAGCATCATTCTCAAGCACACTCCGTCAAAACGTTTCGTGTCATGAGCTCTAACGGTGTTGGGACCATTGCAATCATCACGCGGGGTGCGAACTCTCTTTCGTCACGTTGGAGACGTGCAAGCGTTCATTGAAATGGACCCAACCCAGACAGAGAAGGTGGCGCTCGAACTGTTCGTCGTCCAAGTGCAGGAACGTGAGCCGTGTTGGTACTTTGAGCTGGCGGACAACGAGGTGGAACCACAAGGTCACGAAGTCGTCAAACTCTGCAAGAATCTGTGTACTCCACGGCGTTCCAAGTTCGTCTTCACGCTTACGATACGGAAAAGTCGCAATCCAGACATCAACGAAATGGACTATCGTGAAGGTTGGTGCTACTGTTTTGAGAGCGTCGATTCGCTTCGTAGCTTTATGGGCGGTCCGACGGGAATGTGCCAGGCCCAGCAGCGGCGTACATGCGTACCTGGAGTGGGGGCCGTTGCATTCGATGCAGGAGCAGGTGAAACCTTGTACGGGCATCTTACAGATTATCATCAAGATGGGGCGACTGCGACAGCGGTGTCATTTCCATCCAATATATGTTTCCACTCGTTAAATGTCAGCTTGTAGTACAAGCTGGCAAGTCCACTATCCGATCTTAAGGACACAGTAAAAATCAATTAAATCTGAATCGGTTATTGCTGGGTTAGATAGCTCCTAACTAATGACACTGAACCTTGCTGACCGCAACTAAATCATGCACGGACTTGCCCGAAACTCATATCATGGGTGCCATTTTAACGATGCTGCGATGAACGTGGGTGAAGTTGCGGATCGTTTCGCAGTCACTTCACTTTTTCCAGAATGCCGACGAAGCGAAGGCGACAGCGCGAATCCGAAGATGCTATACGAAGCAGTCCAATGTATAGGGTTCTTCTTCAAGAAGGTGCGGCGGTGCGGGCGGCTCGACAACGTGCAGCATCGGAAACATTGGTTGTTAATAGTCCAGATCCGCGGCAGCCATTTCAACGGGGCTCTGTGCACAACCTATTCTTCGAAAGTCCAGCCGTCCGAGCATGGTATAGTGGAGCGACGCAGGACACTCCAAGGTTTAGCACTCCGCGCACACATCCAGGCCCCGAATCTGCACGAATGACTGGGCTAAGTGTTCAAAACAACGTTGTGGATACGTCTGTTCATAATTTTCCCGACAACTACGATGTTACGTCTAACGAGGGTTCTGCATCGGCCAGTGATGATCACATCTACACTATTGACGAATTGGCTGCGATGGACGCAAATACTGCTTTTATCATTCCAAGTCCTGAACGCTTAGACGAAATCAAAATTGATGCGATTAAGGCAATGACACCAGCGTCGGAGGAGATGCTGCATTTGCGAGTTGAATGGCGAACAGGCTGATATTATCAGAAAGGAGATGACAGACGAGCTTGTGCAAGTGCGTCCTGCCCATTCACAATTTATGTAGGTATTTGTAAGTAATGACAGTATTTCGTCTGTTTCCCATGGCTCCTGTCAGCGTATGAAGGCGTGTCTTTCAAAACCTAAGAACGTCCCAGCCGTCATTGTAGTCCAGTATAACGCTTCGTACATTGATTCACGGTTAAAGGGGTTGCTACTTTTCCCGTCTGGTAGGATGAAGTAACACATGAATGACATCGAATGAATATGTCGCTAACCGGTCGTTTGGGTGTATGTTACCCAGCAATTCACCATAGTGGTGGACGTGTGTGGGGTCAAGTGTGCAAGTCATGCAATAAGTGTATCGCGGGTAGGACAAACCCAGATTTGCCAATCAATATAATTGCCAACGGCAATTACATCGGTCATTTGCCCACTCGGTTCAAGACTATGACAAGAACGGATGACCAAGCCGTTGCCTTGGTTTTGCCGTGCGTATCACTGTCGGTGGTGACCGGTGGACCATGCCGGACCATTAAACCTCATCATTATATCGTCCGTAACACTGAAGGTCCCATAGTGGATATACTGCCCCGCGGTTTGAGTTGTCGGGTTCGTGTTACGATGGTTGGAAATATGACGAAGGATCAATTGGTAGCATGTCGAAAACGATACCAGCTCAACTTACCACTCTGTCGCAGGGTACTTCGATTTTTAAATCTCTATAATCGGGAATACAAACGAAGTAAAGCCGAACGAAGGACAGCGTATTCAGCGAGTTTTGACAGAGGTGCAACGAGTGTGATTGTGGACGCTACATCCATATCAAGTCAGTCGGAAGAGGTCCTGGCAGCCACAGGAAATGTCCATAGTCGAAGCCAAGGGTCTGATCCGTCACCGCAATTGACACGGATCAATGTGGGAGCGGCTACTGTAATTGTGGACAATGCTCCAGTGTCAGCACAGTCTGGCGGGGCAGAAGCCGTGGTTGAAAATATTCGTGACGAGAGCACGTATTCCATGTTTGGATCGACTGTCGATGAAGGTGTCGATCCGGCTCTTGAAAGTACCTGGATTGGCGCATCTAGCGTTTTGACTTCGCCCCCTAAGCATGATGACTACGTCGACGTTGTTGTTCGAAAGTCAAATGACTATGTGCCGTCGTCGAAGTGGGCTGCATGTGTAAGGATGTTTCCTACACTTTTTCCAGCTGGGTGTGGAGGACCAACGGAACCCCGTGATAAACACATTTCAGTTCGTCACTGGATTTTACGCTGCTTGCGACTGCTTGCGACTGCATGGACATCGTTTTGAAAAGCACTATGCTTTCATGCTGTTAGCCTTCGATTACCTTGCTTCCGAAAACGCGAGATGAATTCTTCACATAAGAATGGACGTCAAGCGGCAGGCATTAAAAGCTGCAGAAGTCAAGCGCAGTACTGTCGTCGAAGGGATTAAGTACTTCAAGTACTTATCGGATTGTCGTACAAAGGAATTAAGCCTCGACCCCCTATTGCAGAGGTACAAGGCGTAATCGATTTACGTAAGGGGCTCCGCGTACCGGAGACGGCATTTTATGGGTCTAACCTAGGTCGTATGCGTGCTCGCCACGATCTTTTCGGCATGCTGAAGCGGTTTGGTCCGCTTCAGATTTTTTTTCACGGTTTCACCTGACTCTGCTGGAACATATAACATCGCAATCAAATCAGGAGAAGTGTCAAAACGGGCGATTGATGAAGCCAATATTCTGTTGGCGCCCAATCGTGCTGCCCGAAAATGTATTGCTGCTTCGTTTCCCGTGGAATATGCAAGATACTTTTAGCGAGTAATGAACACCGTCATTGACGTTTTTCTTGGATGGGACCGCGAATCAAATGCTCCAAAGCGGGGAGGAGGCATATTTGGAGTCGTACGTGCATTTGGAGCTTCTGCTGAGACCCAAGTGGCTGGTGATCTGCATGCGCATTTTGCCGTGTGGCTTCACGGTTTTTGACAACGTCATTGGAGTTAGCACATGCCCTGGTGGATAACACACACTTTCACGATCGAATTATCCATCTAGCGGATTCGGTTTTAACAGCTAAACCGCCGTGTCTGCTGGATGTGCTCGGTGCCATTAGGATGGAAATCTCAACGTCGTCCTTCCTGCGTTGACGCGTTCCGCCGTCCTACCGCTGGAGCTTTCCCATCTACAACCTCCACTTGCAGCGCTTGTGGAGCGGATTTTAAAGATAAAGACATTATTGATGCGTCATTGATATCACTAGCAGGTGAAAAATGTGATGTGATGAATTCACAGTGGAAGGATTTCGAGAAGTGTCGACCACCACAACCTGGAAATGAGAGTTCTCTTGCGACATCATTACTAGTTCGCGAGCTCCAAGTTCATTACTGGAACCACTGCAAGTCATGTTTTAAGGTATCGTATTTGTTGGTTGTTCCTGCTTTCGAATGAATTGTGTTACGCTATGAATACATGAATGACCAAGTTGATGTACATTTTCGTAGAAAACCGTTCGAACTCCTAAAGGAAGTGTATGTCGGTTCTTAAAGCCAGAAGCAGTCCACATTGGCCGCACTAGTATTGACGACGGTGAATGTCTTCGGTTGCATCGCCCCATCGGTTGTGAGTATGCCAACGCCTACAATCCTGTCGTCATGTCAACAATGAAATGCAATCACGACGCCCAGTTTGTCCTGAGCCTTGGATCTAAGGAAATAGCGGTCTATGTTGTCAAGTATTGTTTTAAAAATCAAAATCCTGTTGAAAACAATGTGGCACTTTCCTTGGCTGCATTTACGAAGGCATCGACTAAAATAAGCGCACTGCCACCAGATACATCAGCAATGGCGCGTGGCTTTAAAATTCTCGGCTCGATGCTTTACACGGTTACCAATGGGCAAGAGGTGGCGGCACCGATGGCGGCACTATATATCCTCAACAAAACACCTCACACGACTTTGTCCGAATAGACTTATGGCGGATGCTACAGAAGCATACCAATTCCGTTGAGATCAGTGTATCTCAACAGGATTCCGAAAGCGAACAATCGAGGCAAAACAACATTCCGTCCGACAATCTACTTGAAAGGTACTGGAAACGACAAGTGGTTTTGGAGCAAGTGTCATTCATCGATATTTGCGAGAAATACGAGTACGCCAAACAGAAAGCAAGTGGTGTATCCAACACTGTCATGTCATTCGTATATGTTTCGTATCTGCACTTGAGCTCGGCAAAAGTGTTAGTGATCTGTGGTAAGGAGATACCTGATATTAAAAGTCACCCGGATCCTGAGATAGTAGAGTTTTACTATACATCATTGCTTACACTATTCAAACCACGTCGGCAAACGACATTACTAGATGCAAACCAATCAGCGTTGGCAGGTTATCGCACTTTCATCCATCATGCTGACTCAAGTGCCGTGCGATGTATGAAGCAGTTTTAATCACAGTGGGAAGATTATTATAGAGCCCAGAGATCTACTGATCATGACGAAGAATCCGCCGAGGATGCATTATTGCGCACAAGAGCACCACCTACCAGCTCCTGGTTACCTGATGTGGTGGGCGATGCTCAAAGCAACCATGATGACACTATGGACGATGCCGTTCCTGATGATTTTTTTTATGCCACGACTGTCACCGCACCTAACAACTCTACGCAGAAGTTGTCCGAAGATGCAACATCAACTGTCCAAGCTGTGCTGAACCTTGAAACAGCAATCGATGCGGCAGGTCAATCGTATCAGAATGTAACAGAGAGTGTGTGTGTTGGCTCGGAGTTTGATTTGGAGTCATACGCTTCTCGTATAGCCGCTTCGATCATTGCTACCGACGAAGAGGGATTACTTGGTTCACACAACTTTATAGCGCAGTTTCGAGATGCTTCAACACCTCCTAAAAGCCCTTGGTCGGTGATCGAGATTTCGTCGATAATGACAAGTACAACGCGGCTGAATCGAGATTTCATCTCAATGGTTGGTGCCGAATTCGGCTCTGCTCCACCCAGCCTTAAATTTCGGGCACTCTGCATCGTCCTCCCTTTAATATTGATTGCTGCTACACCCGTGAAAGCTAAGGTTTCAACACTACCGGCACGTCCCCACTTACTCGCGAATGTAAGTAGTGCTTCTACGACGGTCGATTTCCCGGTTCCTTCCTCACCTCCCAAGTAACCGATTAATTGGTCCTTGGTTTCGTAGGGAGTGCATCTGAATTGCGTCGGAAACAATGGTTCTGAGAGGGCGTCAGTAATATCCTGCGAATATGCGTAGATCAAATGGCGAGCAGCAACTTCAAATACAACATGCTGCCAAAAATTCAGTTGGAATGCTTCAGATACCATCGCAATTTCTGGAAATTCAGTCAGCGTTATTGGTGTCCAGCGAGGTGATTCATTTGGTGGTATGTAAGGTACAGGGCCATAGCATTCACGTAAGCGATCCAAACGTACGGATGCTGTTTCACGCTCAATGTCGTTGATGCCAGAAAAATTCATGGGTGGCAAGCACACAATACTAATCGGAGATCTCTTACAGCTACCACCAGTTGCTGGTTCACCATGTACGCCATTTATTAAATATTTGCTGCCGAAATTATAGCTATAACTCATTTCATTGTTGATACGACATATGAGCAGGTTTTCAACCTCCTCCTTCGCACGCAAACCGACAGCGACAAGCAGGCTACGCTCTTTACGCTGCTATCAACTTTGTCGTCTTCCTCACGAAAAATATGAGAGCTAGATTCGATCCTGAGTACACGAAGATCCTTGATGACCTACTCTGGGGACGGCTTTCGGATGCTCAACTCAAAATCTTGAATACGAGAGTTCAAACGGCAAAGCCACACGGAGAACCCACGACTCAAGGGCGGGACATCAAATACCGCCCTGTTGTCGTGTGCACAAACAAGCTCCGTTGCGCCATAAATTATGACATGGTTTTTCGTATTGCACACGCTCACGAGGTACCCCTTTTTGAATGTTTGGCGCTCCCGTCCACGCGTTCGAAGCAGATTGTTGATCATCTCGTCAACGTTAACGATAATCTCACGGACCGGATTCCGATGACCTGTGATGTTGACACATAAGCATCCCGATTTACTTGGTGCGGATGTAATTGCAAACGGCGTCGTTGGAACCATAGTAGGGATATATCCACCAGTAGACACTGCCAGAAATCGTTTACGACGTATCGGGCGTCAAGATCCACAAATTGCTGCGACAGCCGGCATTGTTGTTGATTAAACTGCACGGAATTCACATCACACTGGTCGGCGGCTTTCCCGAAGGCGTTATTGGGTTGCCTCCGCTCCATGCTAGTGTACGACTCAACAACATCCCTAATATGTCGCAGTCGTCCGTCACCGTGAATCAGTTCGCGCTCGTTCCAGCATTTGCATGTACAACGGAGAAGCTCCAAGGCCAGACATGTCACGACGGTATTGTAGTGACTCCACTTGATCGTCGCAGAGCTGTCCCTTGCCAGACGCTGTACGTCGCGCTATCTCGGGCGATAAGCGTGGCAACTCACCCTCACAGAACCAATCACTCGACCTTATCTCGAACAATTTAGGGCTACACCGGCGATCGCCAGCGAAATGCAACGCCTCATCGACCTTGTTGTACTACCACCATATGTACCTACAGAGGAAACAACCATGTTTAATCGGTGGAAAGCCACACAACAAATATAACTATAACTTGCGTATCATTTTTTTGACCTCATCTGGAGCAAACTGAAGACGTACATCGCAACACATGAACTTGAGAACGACAGCTGCAACATACACACACTTGACAACCGTCATACGTTTGAAGGCTGAGAGACCTCGCGCGCGAAGGCTCGACAGAGGCTTGAGCTGCGCTACTGTTTGAGAAGCAGCCTGGTCGGAATGCAAACCAGCGACAACTATCCTAGGGTGGATTTGCAATGGGTTTAACACACGGATGTTGAAGTGGCGACTTCTTCAACATGCACACGTTGACGTGAACTACATGTAACTGCAAATGCTAGATCCTAATAATATCCTCCGCAGTAGTTGTCGTTGCCAGGAATCCGCGCGGCCCGACGCTCACCCCAATCGCTCTCACCAACCCGTTCTCCTTGGCTGCCTCAACGCCGTCTTTGAAGATCAAATAGTCGTAGCATGCAGAAGCTTCCATGAAGAAGAGCTGGTGCTTGCCCTCAGCATCAGTTCCTAACTGACATGCGAAGACCGAGTTCGTGATGCCGTTGGCGCCGAAACCCAAGATGTCGAGAATTTGGCCACCTTCCTGCACACGCAGTAGCCCTCCCCCTGTCAGATATACACCTGACAGAGGGATACTCGCCCAAACGCACCCTTCGGCGTCGAGGCAGATGCCATCCATGAACGAGCCGACGTTGGTCCACGCGGCGGTGTTCAGCTTTCCATCCCCGTCGATGTCGAAGGCATTGAGAAGACCAGCGAAGGTCTCCGCCGCAATGAGCGTCTTTCCATCGGGCGTGAACACCATTCCTTTCGGGAAAATCATATCCGTCGCCTCCACACGAATGCCACCGTCAATACCAACGCTTATGATCGCAGATCTTGAGAATACCGCGACATTGACCATGTCAAAGTCAAAGCTTCCGACATAGGCGCGACCAGACTGAGCCAGCACCATGTCGTTCGCACGGAACGAAGTACGTCCGCATACACCTCCGTTGATGTAGTTTTCTCATGGTGCACAAGCACTCGGCGTTTGTTCATGGCCTCAACTAGCATCCGACTGTCTGGTAACCAACCTAAACCCGAGAGCATATCCTCCGGGGCCTCGTAGATCAGCTCTGTCTTGCTGGACGTCAGCGAGTACTTGAGCACTCGCTTGTCGTGCATATCTACGAAGTACAGAGCCTGTGACGCAACTCGTAAGCGGGGGCCTTCTCCGTAGATGATATTTTCCACGAGGGTTTCTGCATGAGGAGCATTGGGATCTTGCGATCGCAGTTTCCATCGAAGTCAGTAGCCCACGAAGCGGGGCGGGAGGAAGAGAACGCGGATATTGGGGAACGGTCTTGAGAACAAGTTCGCCTTCATCAGCACCTGCTTCTGTTGCTTGGCTTGGCGGTCTGGCGACATGGGGAACGACTTTGTCTGTGGGGGATTTCGGAAATGGTCGAAGGGCCGCAGCACTGAAGGACGAATCGGATTATCCGCCATGGGCAGCCCTGGTGGTCGTCTTGGCTCCCTCGAAATACCTTGACGAGAACACACGACTGTGATCGCTTGAGTTCAAGTCTCGGCTACCCAGTGACGCTGTGGAGACCGTGGACAGCGCCCTGGAAGCACCACCTTGGAACGTTTAGCAGGTTCCCGGACTTGGGCTCTTCGGACTTGCGCAGACATCGTCGACAGACAGTCTGCCGCTTCCTCACTACTTCGCGTTTGAGTGGCGAGAAATGGCTCAGCCTCTTGGAAGAACTGCATCGCCGACACATGACACTCTGACACACCGAGCAGCACTTGTCGACGGAGAAGTAACCACCGACCCACCGTCTGCAAAGACTGCAGCAACTTGAGTCAGGTTCGCTGTCAACGCTGCGGCTCTTCTGGCTCAGCTGCGCCAGCTTTTTCGTCTGTGAGCAGGCTCGGATCCGAGCAATGGCGATGGTGGCTTCGACACACGAGTAGATCTGCATGGCTGGGTGCATGCGTCCATTGAGCTGCCAGAACGCCCGAACATGCACCTCAACAGAGTTTGGGCTCTTCTGGCGATAGACATGGTTCAGCGACACATTGCCTCGAACGAGTTTGTGCTCATCCATCTTTCGAGTGTCAGGAACGACCACCGAGTGGACGATGTGATACCCGACCCGCTCGCCGTCGATGTTTGTCGTGGAGCCCGTGGACTCAACGTACGTGAAATCCCGAGGTCGAACAAACGGACGGACGCCGACTGGGCTCGCGTTCACAGCCCATTTGAGTGCCAAGCTGCGCCACCGATCTTGAGATGTCGGGGAGAGAACAGAAGCAAGTTCACAGCAGTCGACGACGTTGTCTCCAATGCAGGAGCTCTTGAGCAGTGTGTCCTGTGCGGTGGGGCTCACAACACCGAACATGACGTCGCCTAGAGTGCCGGATATTGTGCCGACACACAAGAGAGCTTGGATTGGCCTGAGTGACGGTAGCTCTCGATTACAAGAGACCCTGCCATCCTCCTCGACCATAGCGATGTTGCTATCGCGGTGAGAGGTGTCGACTGCTCGGTCGCAATAGACAGCCAGGCCTTCTCGTCTCTTGACCAGCTTCCAGTCGTGGCGAGTGTCTTCACTCACGTCTCCGTGGAAGTCCTTCACAAAGCAGTCGTAGTCGTGCAGAGCAGCCGCAGTGAGCGTACTCGCAAACCGGCGAAGGAGATTGGTCTCGCCGCCTTCGAGAGTCCTCGTCGGGTACGGCTGAATCGGCAGCGGATACATGGCGAAGGAAGTGGCTGCGGTGGTCCAGATCTCGAGGTGCTTTGCTCACTACGATTGCAAATGTAAATGGTACGATGGGGGCGAGCTCGGTTTGAACCGTGGTCGAGATGGCTAGGTTTCGGACCGATGTTGTCCATTGAAGACGCCATGTAGAAGGTCTGGCGGAGTGAGCGCTGACTCAAGTGATGCGCTTTTGATTTGTGCGGGGTGGCGGCATCACCAAGGCTGGCGGTGGATGGAAGAGCACTCAGACCCCACCAAGAACTGGGCAATGCCTACTAGACAGGGATAGTCCTAGATGAAGTGGAGGTGTCCGCACCGCAATCAGAACTCTCTCTATGTTGTCTAGCAGCATCAAGCTCGCACCTATCCGGCCACAAGATCCGACGACTAGGATATCTAGAACGGTCCACATGGAGCATCCTGCGTTGACCAACACGCGCTGCTCTCAAAAACTAAACTACCGGTATGCGAGAACAGAGAGAGGCTTTGGCTGCTGAAAGAGCGCTGCCATGCAACCTCCTTCTGACGATTTGCCCAAGGCACAGATACTTGGATTTGCATGTTGAAGTGAATGCTTTACCACTTCAACATGTGGCCGGTAAGTTGTTAAACGAATCTTCGAATGCATCCAGTAGCCATGGCTTTTAACAAAGTTTCAGCAAAAAATGAAAGCCCCCGAGTACCAAGCTCCGAGACGCCACACGTCGCCGTATGAATCAATTCGTTAGTGGAAACCTCGTCTCGAGATCTGCTTCTGCATCGGCATCTTGTGGAGTTGGCGTCTTACCTTACGCCCTGAGGTTACGCGAGCAAACCAACTTGAGAATCGGTGAACTGACTCGCGGAACTGACTTCTTGCTCACCAAGAAGTGCGTGAAAGCCACACGTCCCGCAAGTCCCACGCTGAGCAGCATTGTCGAGGACACTCGCAATTAATGGGGTGCCTCGGTGCCATGCTCAGCGGATGCTGGCTTGTCGGAATCAGGGGCGATCTCGAGAGCTCCGGTCTTGAAACGCGTTCGATCTTTGACGTGGGTGCGGCGTTGGTCGCGCTGCCCGAAGCCATCTCAACCGCACTTGCCAAGTTGAAGTCTCTGCACACCTGCAACCATGACCAAGCTTCCTCTCGAACACCCTCCGTTCCCACCAATTCACCTCGTCGACTCCGACAAGGAGACGGTCGTTAATCTGGCCGACATCGTCGTCACAGAGGCGATAGAGGACTACGAGAGACACCTCCACTACAACAACGGGATTGTGGACACGACGCAGTGGGTCCGAGTCAAGCAGTTCGAAGGTGTCGTTGTGTATCAAGACCGAAAGGCGCTCAAAGAGCGTCGGCTGTCGCGCGTCAATCTGTCGCGCAACACCAAGCGAGGTGAAATGCTCAACCTGCTGTGGTCCGGCACGGTGCTTGGCGACCTGGACGACATCATGTGCGCTGTCGTCAACCGCACCGTCGAGGAAGCTAAAGTTAAAGCTGCCTACGTTGAGAGCAATGTGCTCGACTTTACCGTGCTCGACACCCTCGTGCACCCGACAGTCGACGACCCGTTCCGAGGAGTGCAAGTCAAGTGGGCAGTGAACTCCGGTCCGCCCATGATGCGGTCCGTTGTGCGCTGCCGAGACTTTGTCTACCTCGAGTCGACGGGGATGACGGCCACGTCGACCGGCGAACGCGTCGGATTCCAGCTACTGCACAGCATTTCGATCCCTGGAGCCCCAGAACTCCACGAGCACAAGTTCGTCCGTGGCAACATGACCCTCTTCCACTTGTTCCGCCAGAAGAGCTCAGGCATGGTCGAGACGTACGTTAAAGCTTTCATTGATCTGATGGGCGACATGCCTCTCCGAGTGGCGACGACGCTGTCAACGAGCGGCGTGGTGTCAGTGTCGAAGCTCGGGGAATACGCGCTGATGAAGAAGCTCAACTGGAAGCTGAGTCAGCGGAGGGCGATCGTCCCCAGCGACTGGTCCAAGATTTGCCACGTGTGCGGTAAGATCATACAAGGCACCATGGTACGGCGACGG
>LGSN01000943.1:0-15422 GCA_001314375.1 Phytophthora podocarpi | reverse complement strand
GATTGTATTGGTCAAAATCGCCTCGCCGTGATCTTCAAGGGTCGCGATGACTGTATGGCTTGAAACGACATATTCTCCTAAGGTTTTTCATATCCCTGCAAAATAGGGATAACGGTCGCCGATGGGTTAATGTGGCGTACAACAATGCCAAACGGCGCTACACGCTACTTAAGGAATACACAGTTGCCATACAAGCTGATATGCACCGATGTGGCCTTTGGATTTTCACGGCACAAAACCATTTTCTTGGGAGTAACAAGGACGACGTCGTGCCGAGCAGTATGGTAAATGTTACTCTCAGTGATGACGTTGCCGACCTGCAGTGTTGGAACGATCGCCTTGGTCATCTTTGCCCGCAATTTGTCAAAACGATGGCAGATGATGGTCTGATGAAGGGTATGACGCTGCGCAAGCTCCAATTTGATATGCGCGAGGCTTGTCAACTTAATATGCAAAGAGCTAAAGTGCCTGCTAAATACCTTGACAGAGGGGTAAAGAAGCGAAATCGGCTTGTATACGCTGATCTCCTTTCCCGCCGACCAACTATAACTGCACTCGGTTCAAAGCAATCCTGGTGCTGATGAATGCGCACACTCGATTCATGACAGTATATCCAGTCAAGAATCAGATGGCGAGCGAGATAAAGGCGTTAATTCGTAGGTATGTAGCGTGGTCAGAGCGCCAACGACCAAGCGGTTCCGTGAAGGAAGTGCTGACAGATGGTGGTGGTGAGTTTGATAATGTTATGATGGCAACCTGGTATCAAAGCCACGGAATAACACACACTGTTACGCCTCCTAATACATCACGCTTGACCATGGTGGAGATAAGTCACCAGACGATTTATTCGGCATGCTAAAGGCGATGATGACAGAGTCTGGTCTTCCTACTTCCTTCTGGATCGATGCATTGCACTACGCAGTATGAATCAAGAACTGTACGTACTCAAGTGCCATAAACGGCATCCCGTACGAATCCATGTGGAATCGAATACCAGATATTCACCATCTTCGGAAATTTGGAGCTCTAGCCTACGTGCACACAAAGGTTGGTGCAGCGAGACACAAATTTGTAGACAATTGCAGAGTCGGCTTTGTACTTGGTTATCGTGACGGTTAGCTGGGATGCAAAGTCTATTTCCTACAGACGGCACAGTCCAATACGATGGGCAAGTCACTGTAAATGAACAAATTCTCTACCGCGACCGATATGAACGTGAGAATTTTGATACGACAGTCGACCAGTGGGCCGAGGACCAATACCCAGACCTCACAAGTGGTGGACGCTGTGATTATGACATGCCAGCCGTAGGTGTGTGGTGGAAACCAATGTTCTCAAGCTCAAAATGCAATCGAGAGCAGCACGGATGCAGATAATCACTCAAAAACAGGCGAAACAAGTTGGCTTCAGCGAGCGCCACCGATTATGAGTGATGATATCGTCTTCCAAAATGAAGTATTAAATTTACAGGTTGTTATCGCCGGTAGTGGTGAAGCACCAGAATCAACACCAAACGGAGATGACGGTCCAGAAGTCACCATACACAAAGCCACAAACCAATGTTGGTAGATGTCGAAGATGAACAAGAATGGTCGAAGCAAAGGGACTCGGAGGAGTCACATGAAGTTTTCTAGTGCACGCAGCGATAGGATTTGTGACTGCGATGGATGATTTGAAGGAAAGCAGAAAAGGGACTTGGCACGAATCAGAAGTTCACCTACCTCGCACTACAAATGAAGCGCTGTCTTCTCCACAACGCCAAGAATGGTGGAAAGGTATGGAGCATGAGATGGCTGCAATGAAGGAGAAGGACGTATTGGAATTGGGGTCCGAATCAGAAATATCTGAAGGCAAGAAGGTGCTTGAAACAATGTGGCGATATTAAATAAAAACGGACAAATTGGGGAACGTGCTTTGGTTTCGACCGAGGCGGTGTGCAAGAGGAGATAAGCAGGAGCCCGGGGTTGATTTTCTAGTGACGGAAATATTTTTTCCTGTTGCCAGAATGGTGTCGTTTAGGCTGTTCGTAGCGCTGTGCAATCTGCTGGGATTAAATCCATTCTCATGCGACATAAATACGGCATACCTGAACGCCAAACTGGCGATTGTGCACTTCATTAAAATAATCGCTGGCTTCCCACTCAAGAAATGATGGGTGTATAAAGTGAAGAACGCTTTGTACGGGTTGCATCAGAGCGGGAAAGAGTGAATGACGAGCTGCACAAGTGGCTGACTGAGTTCAAGTGGAGTCAAAGCACTACAGAACCCTGTATGTATACCTACTCTGAGGGCGGCGTGAGTGCGATATTGCTTGTGTACGTTGATGATTTAGTGTGCGGCACCAACAATGAAGAGTGGAAGAAGCAGTTCTTTGCCGACTTAAACAAGAAGTACGACATTAAGGATCAAGGACACTTAAACAACTACCTAGGAATTCAAGTCGATTTTGGACGACGAGGGCGTGCATCTCCACCAGACGAAATATGCAAAAGAAGTTTTGTGTAGATTTGGATTTGAAAATGCAGGCGGATCTCGTTCACCAATGGAGCCAATTTTGAAAGTGCAATCTTCAAGTGAGGGTAATAACGAGCCTGGAATTGACTACCGGGCAGCGATAGGAACGCTGATGTACCTTTCGACCAGTACTCGCCCAGATTTGGCCTATTGCGTTGGTTACCTGAGTAGATTTACGGAAAACCCGACTTGTGCTCGTGGTGGTGCCGTCAATCGAGTGTTGAGATATCTCGCTGCTACAGTGGATCGTGGTATTTATTTCAAGAGGATTAAGGAAGAAAATGCTTCGAAGGAAGTAAAAATGGAAGGATTTTGTGATGCAGACCGGGGAAATTGCCCCGATACTCGAAAGAGTGTAACTGGCTACGTAACGAATGTGGCCGGTGGACCCGTGGCATGGTCTGCTCGTAGGTAGAGCGTGATCGCGCATAGCACTGCAGATGCGGAATATGTTAGGCGTGTCAGGAAGGCCGTGCCGAGCGAACGTCATAATGGAGATTCTACCTGACTACGGAGTGAAGTTTACATTGGGAATCAATAATCAAGCTGCTTTAGCACTGGCAGCGCAACCTACCTATACTCGTAAAACACGCCACATTGAACTAAGATACCATTATGCCAGATAACAAGTGGCGGAGGGTGCAGTGAATCTGTGGAAAGTGGAGGGTGAAAACAATCCGGCCGACCTATTTACCAAACCCCAAAATCCAATGCGGCTGAACAAGCTGGTGTGTTTACTGGGCATGCATCCAGAAACTCAATTGACTCCGCGTGAAGAGCGTCGAGCTGTGTATGCTCGTGGCCAGCTTGGTCTTGAGTCCGAGAAGTAATATTCCGTAGACTCGTCAACGGAGGGCGGCGTGTCGTAACGTGGATCACAGTACCCACGTTGAAGTGAAATGAAGGACGATTGTGACGCTGGCGACTAGGCCAGAAGGTTGTAGCAGCAGCGACAGGGACTGAAGAAGAGAAAGCTGCAGACAACACAATTGTATGTGAGTAGGATGGGGTTGAATAGCAGCTCCAGAGTCAATCTGCACTGGAGAGTGCAAGCGAAGTAGCAGACAAGAGGAAAAACCTTTTGGAAGAACAGAAACAAGTTTATTCGACCAAGAGCTGATCACTTGTAAAGGCTTCGTAATACTGTCACCCCATCCTTCACTGCACGCCCACTCTTGACCCCCCCCCCCCTCCGTTTTGGAGACCAGTCATTTTTATTTCGAGTAGGCGAAGCAAGTACAGCGGCAGATGCTGCCCACCTAAGATACGATGTGAAGGCGGAGAGGTGGGGACGCCGTCCGTTGAAGAGACCACGGAGGGTACCACGCCCACGGAGACACGAAGACGACGAAGCCAATGGAGATCACGGAGGCCACGATGACCACCGAGGCGGCGAAGTCCACGGAGGCAGCGGAGGTGACGGGATGATAAAGATCACTGAGGTAGACGAGACCACGCAGCCATGGAGGTGACTGGTTTGGTGCCTCTAGGCACATACATTGTCATAGTGCCTTCAGGTACGTTTGTTTGGTGCCTTTATGCTCGTTTAGGTGCGACCAGTTTGGTGCCTCTATCATTTATCCAAGTTTATTTGGGGACGTACATACATGTAGCAGATAGGACGCAATGAAATCAAAATGGAGGTTTAGTTTGCATGAATAGCTTCGTCTCCTGGTCATTAGCTAGATTAAATGACTGAAATGTACCTCATCTTCGAAACGAATGAATAACTACGTCTAGCGGTGACTTATGGAAGCGCCTGAGCCATATGCACCTTTAAAAAGAAGTGTGTATAATACATGTAACATTACATTGTATACTGTCGTGAAATGAACCATTTCGCGAAGCATCGATAGCATACAAATCGACAAACCAGCAATGGTGTTCTAGTTACACGTCGCACTTGGTCACTGCTACACCAGTGATACTAGGTGATACTAGGTGATACTTAGTACAGTGCTTACAGTAATTAATCTGGCTTCAGAGTTAGTTTGTATTGAGAATTAGCCTGTGCCAGACTAATTCATGTCGTCGTGAATTAATTGGATTCAAATTTAGTCTGCGTAAAATTAGTCTGACAAAATATTGGGGTCAGCAGTTTGAATCCTGCCCATTCAAATGAGATCGAGTGATGATTATTCAGAACTGAACGCTAAAGTTATGATGCGCTGTGGATTGTCACTGAATCTTGATGCCACAAGCCAATTATTCCCACACTTCCAGAAGATTTTAGTCCTTATTACATACTATAGCGACGACCGAGTTAGTACAACAACTATGTTTTTTACAGTAAAACTCAAAGAACTTTACTAAAAATATTGGACTAAGTCAGTTTTTGGAACTATAAATGGCAGATAACATTTCAAATTCCGTATTATCCAAACTTAGATTCTAGCTGAACAGTGGCGCCTACTGGAACAAAGTATTGACACACCTGCCTGCAAATTATCCATATTTTGTCAGCGAATTGTTCTTGTTCAAATCTACTCAGTTCTCTAATGTGTAGCAATTCTCGCAGGCAATATATGCAACAATGTCTGGCAATACGGCGGCTGGTAGTTTACGGTTGCGGCTTAACTTAGAGTAACGAGCGGCTATGATCCGAGTAAAATGAGAAACGGGTAAACGGCGAGTAAATTGTGATGCAATCGGCCACGCATCGAGTAACCACATGAAAAGGGAAATTTCAAGTAATGCTAATCCCATCGACAAAGTAAATTCGGACAAGTTCGTGCATTACCTGGCGCGCGATTGACCGGGATAGGTTCAGGCGTATGAAGGGTTCGATATCATAAAAAATATATACGCGGGGATTGATTTACTTTTACTTTAGTATATCAACACAAGTCACGTAGCGACCACTAACATAGAAGAATAACACGTAGGTGGCGTATCTCTCTTTCACAGTTGAGTTAAGGTACAACCAGATGCTACCGTAGCTATAGTAACTTAGCGGGAATTGTCATGTAAATTATACGGTGAAAGCCAGCGACGTTAAAAAACAAACACGAATGTTGTCAAACAACCCTGACAATCAACACTTACGGTTTGACTTATTAATACATCATCTCACGGCCATCGAGTCGCGACGCCATACCGCTATGAGAACTCCCCGATAGCATTGCCAAAGCAAAAAAAGTGGTTGGCGTGACAAATTTAGGATAACTACATTGTTAAAACACGCTTAATCCATTTATTTTGTTAGGTGTTGGCATGATAGATTGTAGGTGCAGTAGCATAGACTCGAGCATGACCACTCGAAGTCATGGCACTGGTACACGTATCCCCAAGTACTTACGTCCTATTCACCTATTCCAGAACCACGTTTAGCGCGCATGTTTTTCGTCAACGCGACCATGAAATAATCTCATTGGCAGCATACTTTTGCCAGCGTGTCATCACTCAAGTGTTTCGCCCCGAAAGAAAGAAAGTCTGGGACGCATTCTGGTTGCCGAGATGAAGTCGACTGCTTGCGCATGGCAGTGAGCGGCTGGCGGATGATCGTTGCTTGGTACACCAGTAGTCCACTAATAGTAAAATCGATCCGGGGTCTCTTCCCAAGAAGCAGCTTGAGTTGATTCCAATTGGATTCAATGCGATTGGCTGTCGTATTTCCTGCGGTGAAGAATTCACCGCGAGTGTGGTTTGCACACATCGTCGCGCACATTTTTCAGTTTGCCTGAACGTTCTTCAGGAGTTCGGGACGCTCTTGCTCACAGGTTCGAGTAAATATGGCGACTTCGGAGTCAAATTTCGACTTTGTATTGCTGAATCATCAAAACATAAAGCAACATTGTGAGCATCACAGCAAGGAACACAAAAGCCAGCAGTACAGAAAACAACACAAATAACCAGCAACACAGCAACACAGCAAGCAAGACAGCATATAGCACCCTTACCAGTAGATCAGCTTCGCGAAAACAGATCCCATTGTGTCCGTCTGCGCCATCTTCAGGTCAAATTTGGTCTTCAGCAGACCTTCCGCCAATAAGTTAGAAATTGGCAGAAAAACACTGTAGCAGCAGGAAACGCCTTCTCCATAACCCGCCATTCAACAAAGTATTTGTCAATGATGATGGTTTGGACGGTGTTCCAAGATGGGTTTAGCGCTTGAAAAACTCCACGACGTGCTCCATCGTAGCCGCCTTCTGGTAAAGTGCCAAGAAGTCAATAACGGGAATCCTTCTTCCAGTTGCAGAGGTAACCACAAGACTGCCTATATAGCAGTACCAAAACAAAATAGTATTAGCGTGCCTATCATCTATACGTAATAAAATATCTCAGGAATCTTGACATTACCTAGATGATACCCCAGGTTATTGGTGCCGTGGGTCCAGTCCATCACCAAGCTATCCCCTACCCCCATCCATTCTGTAAAGCAAGTCTTTTGGATGGACGTTTGTATCGCAATGATGCTAGTGATATCCAGTTGATCTTGAACAACCAGGACGTCGTTGCCGCTATCCTCGTCAGCAAACGTGTCCAGGATAGCATCAATGGTTGTCGTACCCAGTACTGGCTGCAGAATATTTCTTATTTGCTGCGGAGTGAAACCCATATATATATATACACTCAGTACCATTACAAAGAAACAGTTTAGTAATTTTGTTAGCAAGAGTAGACAATAAAAACATCATATAATGCTACTGTCAGATTCACCAGAAGCGCCCACCAAGCTTATCTGACAAGTATCGGTTAATGTTAACCGTGCTCGTCTTCAATTCAGTCAGGAGACCAAGTTCCCGGCGGACCTGCGGAGTGAGTGGCATCGACTTTCCTCCCCGGTACGAGCCGAAGATGATATGGTTGGTTTGTGTTGTGCAGTGATGTCTGTACATCAATACTAAGTTAGTACCCAATTCGATAAGCAAGAGAATCATAATGTAGTTTTACCTCCGATCCTGGAACAACGCACACTTGCCACTTGGCCTGTCAGTTCATGACAACTTTTTCCAAGCGAATATGAAATCCTGCTTCACATCTGGTATACCGCGAGTCATGGTCGCGGCAACCCTCACCACATGGAGCTTGTGGAGATCCATGAATGCACCACATGCGCTTGAAGCTGTACATCATTTTTGCGGGAAGCTGTGTTGATCTGGCCCAACTTTAGCAACATAACAGTAGATAACTAATGTGAGCAACACAAGACATGAACCAACATAATACAGATGTACCTGATGTGCTTGGACTGGGTTTCGGAGCTTCGAAAACACAAGTAGTACTTGGACACGTAGCTCGCCAGCGTTGCTTCAAACTCATCCCAGTCATCAAACGATATTTTTAGTAGCCCAGACACATCATTTTTTTACCGGCTTATAGGCCTTCTTCATCTTCTCGCGGGTTTCCCATGTTTTAGTTCGACGTGTTGGCTTCTGAACCGGTTGGCGTGGTGACAACGTCCTGGCAAATTTTGTAATAGAGAACTGCCGCTGATCTTTCGAGGCATCTTAGACTTTCAGCAAACGTCACTATCCGATTCGTCGAGCTACGCTCCATCCCTTTTCTTTTGCGCTGACTTCGAATAGGTTGCACGTGTTGTCCTGGCGACCCTAGTAACAGCATAAACAACATTAACAACAACATTAGCAACAAAATAAACAGCAGAAGTCGAACGATCACATCAACGTACGTGAAGTGGTGTCAATAGCGGTGCTCTGCTTGCCAACGTTATCCATCACATCTTCGTGCTGTGGGTCGTCCGTGTTGCTGCCGTCCTAGGCATTGCCGTCCTTCGCATCGTCGTCCTTCGGGTCTTCGTCGTTCGGGTCGTTCACGATGTCGTCCTTCCGGTCGTCGACGGCGGTGCCTACGTCCACTGCGTTCTCCGTCGTCGTGGCAGCATTCAGCTGTGCAACCGCGTCCCCTGCACCATCGGGTAGACTGTTAGGGCTGGAGGCTTCATTGTCCAGTCAATTGTCCGGGTCGCGCTCCGGGTCGTACTCCTCATCCCCATCGTCGTCCTTGGCAAAGCTGTGGGTGGCACGGACATAAATTGACAGGTTTACGAGCGCGAGGTGAAGTACGGCGCTCTAAAGATAATAGCATAGTAGCAGCAGAAAACAAAGCAACAACATAAACCGTTAATTTACTAGATCAATTATTTATGTTAGTTGCCTACAACCTCCTCCACAGGCGCGCTAGCGCGTGACATCTTCTTGGGCGGCCTCGCCTTTTTGTTGTCGCCTTTTTCACCCCCTTGACACCCGTAGCTGGCTTGGCGCGCGATCTAGCACCCACTCTCTTCTTCGGTATCCTTGCTGGTCGGCTGGTTCACCCGCTGTTGACGTAAAACAGAATCGGAGGCTGGGAATCGTGGGCACGGGGATCGTACTTAAATGAGTTAAAAATATCTCGCGAACGTTCAGGTTTGGCGGAGATTGTTTTAGGCGTAAAAAAAACGCCAATATATTACACAGCAACACAACGAGCGCTTATGTTGTTCTCAGTCAGTTGTTGTCGTGTTGTAGCTATGTTGTAGCAACGACTCCCCTCTTGTGTTAATCTTTTTCGCATCGACTATGTATAGAACGAATATGCATAATAGCCTTCCTACTGTGTCCGATTCATTTTTTCTGAGCTAACGAGTTGATCCATTTTTGTGCTGGTCCAAATAAAATCCTTCGCCGCTGAGCCTTGGCAATTGTTGAGCTCGGTACCGTCGTCGTCGGTCGTAGATTCCATTGTGGTCAAAGCACTTCGCGATAGTTTTGGGCCTCAGGACACTCACGGCTGTGATCTACATCACCTACTCTGCTCGAAGGTCATCCATCTTGTCATCTTGCGCGCTGTGTTATATGTGAGTACAGATTCGAAAGTAAGCTCACAATAATTTAGTGACAATAAATACCTCAAAACCGGTCTGTATTGATATTGAAAGGGTATTCGGAATTACTGGTATTGTGAAAACCGGTCAGAATGTCCATTACCAATCGCCCACAATTCATGGGGACGCTAGAGCTACCGAATTTAGAATCCAACTTCAGTCTAAATGCGGTCAAGTAGTGTGAATGTTTGGTGGACCAGATAGAGCCGGTTTTCATGTTTCAGGTTGCACTTGGGGTGGAAAGATACAATACCTTACTGAGCGGGAGGCTCTAAGATTTTGCAAATTTTGGCCTCCAGCGCTTTCGAAGTGAATGGCACTCGTCCATCCTCCCCCTGGAGGCAGAAGCATAGAATCCAGGATTGTTTTTACCGAGTGAAGGTCGCGGCACGCCATGGTACGTTTATTTGTAACCACCAGTATGACTACGTCTCAGTACACACCTAACACTACTGTTTCCCAGGCCGACAGTACCGATCTTCCTCCGTGTCCAGGCCACGACAAGGTCACGCATGCGCAACATGGCAGCACAGAGCTGGCACGGATCCGCATCCGGGAGAACGAGCGCCAGCTTCGGACGAGACTCGCTCTTAAGAAGCCCCCCTCCCCCCGTGTACAATCGCGCATCGCTGGAGGCACATCGCGAGGAGCCGATTGCTCGCACTCGACACGAAGAGCAAGCCAACCAGCTCGCCATCTACGGCCGCCAACGACTCACCCGAACTGCTGCTGCGATGCTGAGGAAGGAACGCGATGAAGAATGGGATGGGCGGGGTAACGATCAGTGGGAACGCCGCGCGCTGAGCCAGATGTTTGGTTCAAATGCGGATACACCTGGTGATGACAGCGCGTTGCATGAATCATTGCTGCATTTGAAGAATCAGGCGGCGACCCCCCCCCCCACCGGCTCTGATGACTCTGAGTTGAGGATGTGAAGCCCGCGCATCCGCCTGCAGACAGTAACGATGATGCTGGCTGTTCGGACGACGACGACGCTGAAGAAGAAGGCGAACAGGGAGACAGCGAGGACAAGGTCGACGAAGACGAGGACGAAGTTCTTGAATTTGGTGGTGCACCGAATTCCCACCAAACGCTGCACCAAAATCGAGATCGGGGAGCGAATGCAGCTGTGCCCGTGTTCTTTGGCGGATTCAAGACCAAATTTGACTCATGGCAGGTTTTCCACAAGCCTTCGGTCTGTTCTAGCGTGAGACGTTTCAGCAGTTTTCGAAGCGCACAAGCACCTCCGTGGACGTTCGCAACAAGCAGATCAAGAACAACGTCGAGGCCAACAAGCGCGCAGGAAAACGATCGACGAAGATGATGATGTTGCTTCCGGAAACCTGGGAGTTCTATTCGAAGACGTTGAAGTGTACCCGTGGGCAAAGTTACAAGTCACGCGGGAAGGGGAAGCGGATGCACACGAAGGTTCGCGGTATAAATTGCAGCGCGAAGCTGAATGCTCGTGTAAAGTCAACGCTATGCGGTACTTGGGAGCTGAAGGTGTCTGCATCTGGCAATCACAACCATGATTTCAACGAGCACCTCTGGGAGAACTACGCGGTGAACCGAACGGGTGAAAGACCCACGACTGACCAAGAGGTGTTGCGCAAAGCTGGCGGTAACGCGAAGGGAATCTTGCAGTATATCCGAGAACGCACAGGTAAATGTAATATATGTTTGGTGAATGTTCGGTGTAACTTTACTTACTTTGTGTGTATTTGGTAATGGCACATGCAAGAAGACAACACATATGGACGTGCACAACATGGTTCAGGGGATTAACACGAAGCAGAAGGCTGGTATCACTGATGCTCAGCGAGTATTTCCAGTGCTGGATGAATTCTGCGGACAGCATGATGGAAACTCTGTTGTCGTGCTGGTTGACCGCGAAACCAATGTTGCGCACGTTGTGACTTTCCAGGCGGCAAATATGAAGCGCCTCTTCAAAGCTTCCCCTGAAGTGGTTCTCGTGGAGTCACGCATGACACCAACGCTAACCGATACAAGCTGTTCAGCTTCGTGGTTCACGATGTGTTCGGGAAGGTAGTATACACGTAGAGATGTTGATGTGTGTTATGTATTATAATATACGACTCTAATTTATCCCTCCAGGGTCGATATGCTCACCATGCACTTGTAGAAAGCGAACACAAGGTCAACCTACACCATGTGGTCGCGATCTTCAGGGGGAACAATCCAGACTGGGAACATATTCGCGTTATCATGACCGGCAAAGCCGTTCATGAAAAAAAGAGGTGCTGCGCGAGATGTTTCCACAAGCTCCACAGCTTCTCTGTCAGTGGTATGTGATAATCTGGCTAAAGAAGCAGACGGCGCGGCTTGCTAAGCCAGCAAAGAAGGAGATGAAGCCGTTGCTGAGCCTGTTTGTGTACGCGAAGAGCCGAGATGAATGCGACGATGGAAAGGGCGCTATGCTTAAAAACATTAGTGGAAACGACTCTCACCCTGTTTACAAGACAACACCAACGACCAGTGGGTGTCGTATAAGCGCGGAAACGTCCCTCACCTCACGAACAACACAAACAACCGCATCGAATCCAAGTGGGGTTGGATCAAGGACGTGATCAAAGATACATTTACGCTTGACCAGCTCGCGGCGATGCTGATCACGATCCAGGAGTATGCCGAGGAGCAGTACGTAGCGGGATATCATCGCGTAGGCGACCAGCCAAGTGCTTTGAGTAAAGATCCGGAGCTTGCCTCGCTTGCACTGCAGACCAGCAAATTCGCCTTCGACTTGGTTTCTGGGCAACACGCGCTGGCTGCTGGACGATGTGTCGCTGACGACATCGACCTCGGAACTCCTGGAACTGCAAGGTAGACGAGTCTGCGCATCAGGAACACGTACGAAGTCAATATTGTGGTAAGGCTCTGACTTTGGTGTACTTTTGGTAATGTGGTATAAATTTGGTGTAGTTATTTTCTCGTGTTTGTTGCACGGCTTGTTTTCCTGTGTTCAGCGGAGTCAGTGCAACTGCATTTTCATGAATACGTGCCTGTTGCCGTGCCGTCATGTCATGTCATGTTCGTACGCTGCAAGTGCAGCTATGAGACTGTAATTCCGCCGATGCGCTCCGTCTCTACCTAGCGGAGAGCAGACCGGTGTCCAGCGATGCAATGTACGCAGATACGAAGGTCATAGTAAACAATATTATTCACCGCATGGCGCTGCAATCTACACCGACATATCGTGTTGCGTTTGATGGGCTCAAGAACTTTTACGACGCGCTCAACAGCGGCAACATCGTCGTCTTCCTCGGACTCTCGAAGGTGTCCTCTGTCGGTGCCACACGTCTGCCACATATGTCGTTTGCAGATGATAGACCTCCGCCTGATTCCAACCCCGATGCAGAGACGGCAACGACGAATGAAGACGGTGTAGATGCAGAGACGGCAACGATGATTGAAGACGGTGGTCCTGTCGATAATGCCGTTGGTGTTGAAGGCAACAATGAACGTGACCACAACCGAGGAACCCAGCACGAGGAAGCCGCTGTGCATAGTGATGAATCATACAGCCAGGGCGTTGCAGGTTCCCACAGTCTACCAATGTCACTGGCGCACCAAATGACACCGAAATGACACCAAAGGTGATCGAACTCGGAGACAATGCAGCTAACAAGTCCTCTGACGCTATGTGGACGTTTACCGAACGCCATCTGGTTAACGGCATGACCAAGGACCAACGAAAGCGAGCTAAGGGGAAACAAGAGCGCGAACCGGACCGAGCACTTACAGCAGAATACCAGCAAGGCAAGATATCAATCGCGGTGAACCTTGATGACGTCGTTCCTGTACTCGGTGGCTCATACTATATGTTTTACGCTACGCCGGTCGTGGATAAACTGATGCTTCCGTACGTAGAAGTACAAGGAATGCTATCAGTGCAACCCTCCAACGTCAGCCAGAACGTTCCAGTAATTAAAGTGATCCCACAGCTGGAGAAGATTGTGGAAGAGATAAATGCAATCCAGCGCAGCAAAACTATCGACCTACTAGCGTACTGGCCTGACTACGGGTGCGCTACATTTGACCAACTCGACAATCTCCACAATCGCAACTACTTCAAGCTTGTGATGTTCACGACTGTCTGGATAGACAGTGTCGAATGGCGAGTCGGCGATCTTCGCGCCCCATTTCAAGACACCTGCAGCGTCACAAAGATATGCAGGTTCCCTAACAAAAGTCTACAGAAAACTAACCGAACAACGTGATGTGTGTTGCAGACTGAGTACAAAGGCTATGCGGAGACGCTAAATCTGGGACTGACGAGAGTGGGGAGCAAAACAGTGGTCGGGCACAAGCTTTTGGACTTCCGGGAATTTTTTTGGCTTCACACGATGTCTATACTGATGTATCTGCTAGTACTGAGCGATGAGTATCCAGACATCGTAATTGCGGACCCGAGTTACAATGGTTTTGCCAAAGCAGTACAAAAGAAACGAGTTGCCGGTGGTTTTGGAGCTGGCAACCCCGCCTACACACGCGTCTTTGGAGTGATCAATTTGAGCTGTATTGGGTGACTTTCCTGATTGACATGAAGACCTACGTGCGCTACATGTTCGACCCGCCCCAGACTGACCGAAACTCTGCCATCATTAACCACTTACTTCCCGGCCAAAAAGTGAGGGGTGTATTTTGACCCTTATGTTGGAGGTACAACATAAGAATATATAGGAATTTGTATAGGCTGGATATTTGCACAGCTATGTTATCGGGATAGTACAGGATTAGTTCGTGATACAAAATGACAGATCCAACATAACGGGTCATATGTTGGTTAACATTTGTTCTTCGTGCCTATTATGACTGTAAAGACAACATATTGACTGTACTGTTTATCTAGTTAGTCCTCGTTCTGAAATGTTGCACACGGCCGGCATGATGACTTGACATGTTTTGTCCAGTAAAAAGTAAACAAGAAGACGTTTCAATTGATTGCATCCTGCGCTACGCGACAGAAGTAAAGTAAAGTATGTGCAGCCTACGCTTCATTCCTTCATCTTCGCTGCCATTCGCCTCGTCCCCCCTTCCTTCATCATCATCTCCCCTGTCATTCGCCATGCCTTCGGCCGGAGCTGTTCGACGCCGACTCTTCTTCCCCGGGTGCGCAGACGGTGTTCGGTCACGCACTTTGTGCTCCTGCAGCAGGTTCCGTGGGATGTCATTCCCATTGCTCCAGTCGTCGTGCAATATATGGTAGCAGGTTTTCTCCTTCCCCTCACGCACTACATTGCAAAGGTATTTGCTGCTCACAGCATAGATGTTAGAATGGTGTTTAGCAGCAGCACGAAGCAGAAACACAATGTAACGTACCGTCGATTGCCAGTCCATCACTCGGGACAGAAGTACTTGGTGAATTTCCTCGGCTTTACCTTGTAGAGCACACAGACTGTGCAGGAGCGTTGGCGCCGCGTGAGGCCCTGGACGTTGTCGACAGTGTCTGGGTTCTCTTCCAGGCGATGACCATTGTCCCTGACTGCCGTCTCCGTAGCTGATGCTTCCTGCGCTGATTCTCTTCGTGCTGGTGATGCCGCCGTCCTGTCCTGGGCACGTGTTGCGCTCTATTCAAACGACATTGACAACATAAGAAGACGTTATGTTGGACCAGGACTCATCACAGAAATCTTATGTTGCCTCAGCCAACATAAGACGTACCTCAATAGCTGCGTAGGTCTCTAGAGAATCACAACTAGCTGCTCCATCAACGTCTCGAAGAAAGCAAAATGCTTGGGCGGGCGCTTGTTGTTCACCTTTCGGTGATGGCGGAACACTATAAACGCGTTCACTAGCGCCATGTCCAGCAGTTCCAGAAACAATGACTTGTAGTACTTTCGAGTCTTATAGCACAGCTGCACCCTGTAACGCTGCATCCGGAGTTAGTCGTGGATGCCGACAAAAACCATCCAGCAGTGATAGTCACGTATCAACTCCGGTGCAGGGAGACCTTGCATTTCGCCGTCAATCCGGCGCACTAGAATAGTCATAGCAAGTAACAACTAGAGTTAGAAACCGCAGCGCTCAGAACGTGTTCGAAATACTTACTGACGGTGCCTGT
>LGSN01000942.1:0-16233 GCA_001314375.1 Phytophthora podocarpi | reverse complement strand
TTGCAGGTATCCTCTCATTGGCTGGTTTTACCTTCAGGAGGATACCTGCGAACCGTGAGAAACACTAGTACGTGGACGACAACCGACAACACGGACACGTCTTACCGGTATTATTGCTGTCAGCAAAATCAAGTGATAGACAGCGTTCGATCACTCCCTCGGATTGTAGATAGGATTAGAGATCTGTTCCCAAGATAATCTTGCTACTCAAAGGTTATCGCTCTGGCGGACGCATCGCTGATTACAGTATAGAACTTGTTGATTCCGACATGTCGTTTCCAACATATTCATTGACCAGTCACATCGCACCAAAAATGCCGTGCGTTGCCCGGGAAGCTCTGGATATCAGGGTACGCACACTATCTGGACTTGCAGCAACTGTGGCGTTTTCCAATAATGAAGTAAGGTACATGTAGGTCGCTCCGGTCAGTGCCGTGTTTAGCAGTAAGATAGGTGGGCTGAATAGAATGCAGGAAGAGTCGAAGACCGTGGCACATTTGATCGATATAACTAATTGAACCTCTACGTCGAGTAATTCTATCTCCAATACTCTTATTTATTAAGCGCACCAGCACATACACAGCGGATGCCTTCGCTAAAATTTAGCAGCGTTTATCTATTCAAGATAGGATCGCGTTAATTTATCTTGAGTATTGCTACAGGAGCAGCGCCATACAACAATTTGTGCAACTAATTTGCCATTTACAAGGCAGCGTAGCAGGTATGCATGGAAATCGTGATTTTTGAAAACTTGGTATATTCGTCTTCAGCTTTAATANGTTGCACGAATGTTGTTCTTGTCCGACTGGGTCAACATTCACCTTTTTTTAATAGAGTCTCACGATTAATCCAGTTTGCAGTCACTTTACCTACGGTTTTTATGTTTATAAGGTTTTGAAAGATTACAGAAGTATCCATTCATGTATTTATACAGCATTGGCGAGGGTCAGCGATCCTGGTAAGAACTCTGGATATAAATATCCAGAGAACAGAATGTCTACATAAAGTGTGACGCCAACCAAGGCCGTTTAACAGAGTGTGGTATGTGAAGAAGATATAGGTACAAAATATGACGGCAAAGCGTCGATCAAGGCAGTTTAACAGGGAATGTGACATATGACGAAGAAATATTGCAGCTTTAGATAGGTTAGTATTTTAATTCCAAACTAATAACCGGTTAAAAGTATATAAAAAGGTATTTTATCGAGTTTCGAGTTTCCAAATTTTGCATTGAAGTTTAAAAGGCGGAAGTGCAGCAACAACAACTAAGGATCCGATCTGTGTATATTTCTTGCTTTACGTAGCTTCATCGGTGGCAAACACACTGCTCGGCTACAGCGTCAGGTAGATTCGTGAATTCATTCAATCGCAAGATCATTGATACAACCTTGCTAAAGAATTTGACCGCGCTCTCCTTCAACTATTCAGCAAACCAAGGACGGGGACCATGGGCAATACTCGCTTCCGATCGAGTCCCGCCGAAATCTTGACTCCCTGTTATCGTCGCGGAGCAGGAAGCCGGATACTGAGAAGTGTCGAGGGTTAGACGAAACCAGACCAAAACTCGATGTATAACCAACACATTGGTTTATAATTTTCGATAAGAACCTTCTCAATTCCTGTACTACGTAATGCACGAACATCTCCGCTAGTTAACGAGAGTTCGCGCGTCAAGGACATTGTATAGAAGTTGCGAAGGTTAATGATACCGATAAGTATCACGAAGTCACAAAATGACAGCGCTTGTGCTTCCTAAAAATATATGGCGATTTCGATATATGCCTTATTTTGCGGCGCATAATGTATTTCATGCATTTGAGAAGGCACCTTCCATAATTCATTTTTCTATCCAGTCCGCAAGTTGGTTTTGGTCTATTCAAACAGCCGTGGTTGCTTCCAAACAGTACTAAGGAGCGCAATGCATTATATATTCCTTTCTCATCAGGATCACCGTAACATATTTTCCTTTCCTTTTACTTCCCGGTGAATTTATGTATTTCACAGTCTGGAAAGCAAGAAGCACCACTGAAACACGTACGTCTTTTGTTTGAAGGCTGTCTATTATTCTCTACAAACAAACTCGCTCATCTTCGCCCAGTATTTACACTACAAAGTGGAGACTGGAAATTCAGACTGACGACAATTGGAAACCGCTTGATGAACGCCCCCCACTATTTGTATCTCCCAGACTAAACAACGTATGTAGTTTATAATCTACTACTTCTACTTCGAGGTACTTGCTTTCGCGGTCTTTACTCAGAACATGGAAGGTCGTTATTGTTCAGGTCGGCGGTAGTAGTAATTGACTTCACGGTCATTGCGCGGTTGAGTGGGGCGGTTGTCCGATGCGTTGTTCGTGGACGGAAGTTCCCCGTAGAGTTTCTCCACTCTCTGGAGATCGTCGAACGAGATTGAGATCGAGTTGCTGAGTACCCACCAGTCCACGATTTCACTGCACGGAGGCGTGGTCAGACTCCCGCTGTAGTTGATTAGATTACTCTTCCCCACGATGCCGTTGAGCAAATCCGCATAGTTCGTATGGCTCTCGTCCAGATCCAGCGTCTCATCACTATTCTCCATATCTCCCAAAAGGTTCTGGATAAATGTGTCCTGCTGTGCAGCTCTCTCAGTCTCAGCATGAAGGAATACGCCCATAACGAGGAGTTGGCCGCTTCCATCGACGGCTTTGTGGACGAAGTGGAGTTCAGCATCGTAATGGTAGTCGTTCACCGAGTGTTCTGACGTCGCGTGCATGTGGAACTGAAGTAGTGTGTATTCACGCCCATCGAAGTTGGTCGACTTGACCGTGCAGTCTGCAGCATAAAACCATTAACCGTAGCTACTCAACTCAAACAGACTTACTTTACTTACGTTCGTCTTCATGAATTTCCCACTTATACAAGTCTTCGAACTTCTTTAGCGTGAATTTCTCGCAGTCACCTCCATATTTGAGAGGCGGCTTGTCGTCGTCCCAAAGTTCAACGTGCGATATCTCACGCATCGGAAAGTTGATCGGGGACTGGTGACTTCCTCCACACGCGGGATACCCGACCTCCCAGTCAGCAGGTCCGAGTTCCTTGTCCGTCGTCTTCTTGTACCCCCACTTCGTAATGGTAGTAGGTGGTTCCGTTGCCGCCGCCTCACTCGAAGCAAACAAACTCACACCCAGCAGCAACAAACACAGCACTTGACCGACCATCGTTCTCTGTCTTCACTTGCACCGAGGTACTAAGATGAGAGTTGAAAAATGAAGTCGAGAGGCTTACCACCATGGGAGTTTCTCCACGCCTGATACAAACCTAGAACCGATTTCAGGCGGTTTTCTAGTTTTATTACTGCGATGATGCAAATCATGACACAGCTTGAACGAGATTGGGTTGGAGTTACACTTTTTGGCAGTGGCTGGAACTAATGGAACAAACCATCAGCTAAAAGCCTCAGTTCATCTGAATGACACCCTAGAATGCAAATTTACGTAATACTTCGAAGTTTAGGCGCTTTGCTTTTGGGTACTTCGAACCAAATCATGAAACCGTAATGAATCTAGTTCGATGGTAATTTTGGTTTGGTTTGAGGTATGAATATGAGAGGCTTTTTGTGTTTTCTATTACGGTATGAGTTTCCCTAGCAAAGTCTCATGAAGCGTTGAAACGATCACAGGGCGTCCATTACCCAAGATCAAGTGAAAGGTAAGCACTTCATGTTGGTCAAGTACGGCATAATAATACCTAGTGTGTGCCACACTAAGTATTTAACTGCACAATGTGCACCACACCACATCTTATTTTGCCAAGATGAGCGGAGCTCCTGGCATGATGGCGGGCGGCCCTCGCGGCGGCGTGAACGTTGGCGGTGGCAGCTCCACTGGTCGTGCTATCTTTGCCCTTTGTGGCGGTCTCGCGGGTGCATACTATGGGTTCTACCTGCAGAGCAAATACATAGAAGAACGTCGGGTGCGTAATATATAAAATAAAAATTACGCAATCGTTGGTTTCGTGGACCTCACCTCTTTTTGCCATCACAGGTCCACGCTCTGGTCGAAGTCGAGGCACGCAAGCGCTTGGAAGAAGAGAAAACTACCCAGAAGTAATGAAAAATACACCCACTTCTGTGATAAATACTTTCCTCAAAAGTAGTATTCTCGAAATATTTAACTTGCACTTGTTGGTAGCGAGACTTCCCGTACAGCGGAGACTAGTAACAACATTTGTTTCTGCTGCTGCACCAAAATCTCGACCAACTTTCGTTCCATCGCGCGCATTTCCTGTTCTTTCTCTTCTCTTCGAGCTCGAAGTGACGCCAACGTTTGGTCAACAGTACGAATTTCTGCTTTTTTCTTTTCGATCCGCTCCAAAAGAGCTTCGAACTCCTCGTTCAGTCTTCGTTTCTTGGCTACCACCGCCATATTCAACAACCCGCTGCTGCCACTGGACTGCAACATGAGGTCTCGGAGTGAAGTTTCGATGGTTTGAGCTTCGGTTTGTAGAGATTCGACGTCCCGTTCCAAAATAATTTTTATCTCTTCGATTTCTTCCAGTTGTTTCGAGACAATCGAGATTTCGTTGGATAAAACAGCGCTCGAACTGCGATGAGCGACCAACTCGTCGCGTTTGTAGTTTGTCAAAGTTTGAGTCATCTCGCCGTGTTGAGTTTGGACTTGTGACCAAGTTTCTTGAATTTTGGTCATGAGATCTCCCCAGCGAGATTTTTCGTCGGCTAAATCGGATTTGAGTCGATTGACTTTGGTCTCCATCTCGACTCGAGAAATTTGAGTTGCTTGAGCTTCGTCAGAGATTTTCTTCTGTGCGCGCATAATAAGGTGGAGAACGTGGAACGCAGCTTGTTTCTGTTGCTTCTTGAAGCTTTCTTGAGCGTCAAATTGAGTGTCCTCAGCTTCTTCGAGTGCAGAGCGGAGAGAGAGCAATTCTGCTTCGAGATGTTCCTTCTGTTTCTTCAGTTCGGCCATCGCTCGCTCAACTTGTTCAATGAGTTTTTCAGAGTCTTCCTGCACCTGAATAATCGCATCCTCCTGCTCACGTAGTAACCTGGTTTCCTGGTCACCAAGTTGCTCCTCTAATTGTATTGAAAACGTTGCTTGGAGCTGGTTTACCAGAGATTCCTTTTCACTGTCGAGTTCGTCACGAAGTGATTCGAGCTGGTTTCCATAAGCAGCAGCAGTGCTCGCTGCAGATTGTTCTAGTTTCTTACTCCATGCTTTGTCGAGCTGTTCAAGCTGCTCTTCGTGGGCTTCGAGCAGTTGTCGAAGCGCTGTGTCTTTTTCCTCGACCAAAGTAGCAACCAAGCGTGATTTCTCTTCGATAAACTTACTCTCAAGCTGAATTCGTTGTTCTTCCAGCTCCTGCGTCCATTTGTCAGTCAGTTCTTGCTCCATCACCTCAGCACTGGCGTCAAAGTGTTCTTGAGCTCGTTCTCGCTCACGAGTTGTGATCTCATCCGTTAGGGTCTCGATAGCTAGTGCGTGCTGTTCTTCCAATTGGGTCTTAAGCTCTGCAAATTGTGCTTGGAACCTCATCTCGTGACGTTCTTCTGCTGCTCGGATCGCAGCTACAGCTTCTAGCTGAACTTTGTCAAGTTCTTCACGCTGCCTCTCCTTAATTTGCAGTGCCGCCTGCTGCCATTCCTTCTCACGATCCTGCTGGCCATCGCTGTACGCCATCTTTCTCTCCACTTCCTGTCGTTCCTGGAGTTCCTCGATCGATCGCTGCCACTTGGAGGTGCACTGAACGACTGCGGTCCCCTTCCGTTCGTTCATCTCCTTCTGCATCGAGGCCAATTGTGCACTTGCCTTGAGTTCAGCCTTCACAACAGCGTCTTGAAGAACCTTCTCGTGAGTTTCACGGAGATTATCCATTTCTTTCTGCCAACGCTGCATCACACCACTGATCTCCTCTTCCATCTCGGCTTGATTTTGAAGTGTGACTCCAGCAATTGCTACCGCGTAGAAGTCCGCATATCGTTGTCTTAATTCTTCAGATAGCATCGATAATTGGGCAGTGAACTCTGTAGCACGCTTCGATGTGGCTGCTTCGTGAAGTGTCTGCAACGCAGCCAATTCATGAGCGTGATTTACCTCAAGTTTACTCGTCTCCGAGCTCAACTGCTCCTCAAATTTCTCGCGTTGAGCTTGAATTTCTGCTTGGAGAGCTGCTTGACCAGTGCTCCATTCTTCTTGTTTGTTTTCGCAGTCGGCTCTTAAAGCTGCGAGTTCGTCCTCGAAAGTACAAGCCATCACTTGACACTTCTGCGTCATCTCTACTAGCTCCTCAGTAAGCTGCGTGTTGCTCTGTTGCAGCTTGCCAGTCTCGGTCTGAAGGTCTTGGATCGTACTTTGTGCATCAGCTTCGACTGATTGGGAAAGTACCTCGAACTTGTCCTTCATCTGCTGCATTTGTGCGGCGTGCATTGCTGTAAGATCCTCCTGGAGCTGGGACTTCTCCTGCTGGTAGAACTCGTTCAGCTCCTCTCGATCTTTGTCGTGCTCTTCCTTCATCCTTCGGATCGCCTCGAGACGTTCATCATGAAGTGTTTGCGTCATTTCGTCACATTTCGCCATGTAGTCATCGCGTAACCTCTCTTCCAGTCTTCCTAACTCTTCAGCTCGTCTTTGCTCTTGAGTAGTTTGCAAACGCAACAGGTTGGCCTGTAGTTTTGCGCGTGTGAAAGCACGATATTGCAGTCGTAGTCGCCACAGCGCGACCTTTTCGCCTAACACGAGAGCAAAAATCGCTGAAGATTTCTCCTTCTTGGCTCGAATCTTCTCCTTCTCGAATTTTTCTTCAAGTACGAGCATCTCGCCTTGAGTTGTAGCTAGTTTGCCCATATACTCGGCATTCTCCACCTCCAACCGCTTGATCTGCGTATTTTTCTCCTCCTCCATAGCTTTCAGTGAATTTTTCACAGCAGCCAGAGATTTTGACATTCGCTCGCTTGCACTCTTCGCGTACGCCTGCTCCTTCACACTGTCGTCCTTCGCTGCTAGCAAGAGTGCACGCATTTCGTTCATTTCGATCCTGGATTTGTCAATCTCGTCGCGTTCAAGTAGTGACTGCTCTCGCGCTTCTGCGAATTTCGTTTGCACCTCCTTCAATTGTCGATTCAACAGGAGTTTGCCTTCCTCGAGACATTCGATTGTTCCTCTCAGCTCCTGCTCTTGGTGTCGCTTTCCAGTCATTAACGCGCTAATCTTCTGCTCGCTTACGCGCAAAGTGTCGTCCATTGTGTCCTTGAGCTCCTGAATCTCGTACTGCAGATCCGTGACTTGCTTCTGACACTTCTCCTTCATCTCTTGTTGGCCTTCCAGTTGGCTCTTCAAGTACTGCCGTTCATTGTCCAGTCGACGCAGCAGAGCCTCCATCTGCACACGTTTTGTCTCCTCGCTTGCATTCATGACACTCATCGTTCCGACCGAGGTGGCATCTTGCTTGCGCTCTTCTTGAAGAACTTCAACTTGACCTTCAGCATCCACGAGCTGGCGAGTGAGCCGAACATTCTCTTCGACCATTTTCTCCATGGCAAGTTTGGCGTTGGCCTCTCTGCTTTTGCACATCGTCAGTTCTTGGACCAGGTCCGTCACATTTGCCTGCAACGTCACCATTTTGCCTTGTAAAGCAGCGTGTTGAGTGGTAAGAAGCTCTTTTTCTTGCGAGAACGCAGTCTCAATTCGCTCCGACTGCTTCTTAAAAGCTTCCTCTTGCTCCGTCAACACCTGCCGCTTGTCAACCTTCATTTGTTCCACAGCATTCGTAATCTGTGCTAAATGAGTGCCAAGTTCCTCTTTACACTTCATTTCGGATGCGAGTTGTGCCTTCAAGTACTCAATTTTGTTGTTGAGGTGCTTTTCCATAGCCTCGACGTCTTGCTTTGTCACTGTAGCTGACGCAACCAAATTCACCGTTCCTCCTGATGATTGTGCTTGGTTCCGTTGTTGCAGCTTCAACGCCGCAAGTTGTCGTTCTAGTCGCTGGTTCTTCTCTTCAAGCGCGACGACCTTGTTCTTGTTCAAGTCGTCGAGTGCGGCCTTGGCATTTTTCGCTTGTGTGGTGGCGACTTGCGCTTGACTCTGAAGACTCAACATTTGCATCTGTAGGTTCTCCGTCTGCTCTTTGGCTGAGTGTTCACTAAGACGCAGAGTCTCCATGTCTAATTGGTACTTCTCGTGTAGTTTCTTGAGCTCTGTTTGTTGCGATTGAACGAGTAGTTTCTTCGCTTGATCTTTCTCTCGGTTCGTTTGGTCCAGTTGATGATTTAGTGAGTCGATTGTCTCGATGAGGTGTGTGATTTCATCGGCTGAGCTGCTGTCGGCGCTGCTTTGCTTCACTTGACTCTGTTTGGAGTGGAAACTGTACTCCAGTTCTAGTAGCTGCTTTCGTGCTTGATCGTCTTTTTCTCGAAGCATTGCGGTGCATTGACTTCGGGTTTGCACAATCTCTTGCTCCAGTTTGTTTCTTCGCGCTTCCACTCCCACTAACTTTTGCTTGGTTTGTGATAGCTCGGCTTCCAAGCTGAGCACTCGTTCTACTAACGACCCACTGTCGTTCAGAGTCTCTGAGTGAAGATTAGCTGTCGATTGTTGGTTGCTACGTCCGTCGTTTATCGACGATTTGTGAGTGTTGTGGCTCTTCTTCTTGAGTTTTGGCTCTTGGGTCGTAGCTTGTAGCGAAGGTAAGACAGAGCGCTCTCGTGCGCTGTTCGAGCCGCTTGAAGGCCGCTCCACACTGTCATCTTGCTCAGGGCCATTGGAAGCTCTCGTCTTACTGACACTTGAAACATGCTCTTCTGTTGTCCGATAGATAGCAGCAGACTGCTTTGCGAGTTCTTCTAAGAACATTTTTTCGTACGGATCACTGGAGACGTCTGAAACACCATCATGTTCCTTGATTTTCGTCTCTATCAGAGCTTGAGCAGCTTCCACACTACCGGAACCTTTCGGTTGGGATATCCGAATTCCCTGAAAACCCATATCACGAATTTTGTTGATTTCCGAATACAATCGATGGCAGTTTACACACACGAACACTTGCTTGTAAAAATGCGTCGGGTTCGACCGACCAAGTTCCATGCGGAAAACGTTGTCAGCCTCTTGCCATTGCAAACCTAACGCATTGTCGTCCAGCTGAGAAGATGAAAATCCCGTGGCTTCTTTCAGAAAATCGAGCTCCGCATGAGCTAGAAGTAGATTGTTGTTGCCCATTTTGTACCGCTGACCATTGTCTTCCAAGACGACTTGTTCAAGGTCGCCACTATCATCAAAATCGTTGTTCCCATCCTGGTTCCGCAACATTTTCATCAGTCTGGATAGACCCGGCAGCGACGCTAAACTAGTCTGACAAAACTCGCCCCGGCACTTTGTTGCAGAACTTTCGCCTTTAGCAGCAGTTGCTGAATGAAGGTTTGGCAGTGATGATTTCTTTTTCAATAAAGAGAGACCATCAGCATGCTTCTGGAGCTCCACATGCCCAATATGCGTTAACCAGAGCTTCTGATTGCCATCACACACGAATTCAAGAGTAGCTCCCACGACAACCTGCGCATCTCCGGTTCCAGTCAAGAAATTCACCACCAAGGCCGTCGCGTTCTCTACCTCTTTGTTTATACTATTCGATAGCTGAAGAGAGGCAGCTTTTGCTCTAACGTTATCGTTCAAGTATCCTGCTCGTCGGTCAATTCTGACGTCTGGTAACGCAGATCCTCCATCTCGTGAAACTTCAAATTCCACTCGAATATGACTCTCATCGTCGCCACTGGATGGAATAAAAGCTTGCAAACCCTCAACCGTTTTTGCCAACGAAGACACACCTCGTTTCCCTCCATCAAGAGCTTGTAATATCTCCTCAAACGCTTCCATACCGACCAATTTCCGTGTATCATCCAGGAAGTTCACGACCGCCACCTCCTCGATAGTTTTACTGCTCGAACGGCCTGCCAACTCCAAAAATCTCTCACGAATCTTGGTCACAGGCAATGAACCATCCTTCGACATGCGTTTTCGTGAAATTGTGCCGCTTTTCCCAGTGAATAACCACAAATACGAGTCAATGGCACCTGTCTCAGTGTCATGGTAGAAAATGATGGTGTCGGTCATTCGAACTCCACATTTTTTGCCTTCGTTCCATAGTGAAGCGTGCGCCCACTCCCAGCCGTGGTGGGTCATAGTATCCGGTGAAGATGCAGATGCCCGTAGCACCTGCTTCCGCCGCTTAGGCATTGTCTACAACTATGTGGTACGAGTCAATCGACGCCTCCATCCACTTTTGGAGACACACCCGGTCGTTTCTAGTTTTGAACTATTCGTATCAATCGATTGGGTATGTTTAGTAGCTTATTACTAGAGCCGCTGCGTGTATGTGGCTTGATTGCTGTGCTAACCAGAAAGTGTAGGCGATGTCGACGTTCTGCTCGACGAGACCGTCCTTTATGGGCATGGTAGTTCCGTACATTTTCAGTAGACTTGTGTCCCATTTGGTATCGTTTAGAGCGCTTCGAACCGCGTCCAGAAGCTGTTCCCGTGTGATGAGGTCCTGGGTTTCGCCGACATCTTCCGTGGCTTGAATTGTGTAAGAAAATCATTCAACTTTATCGTGTGGAGGCTTGAACGGAAGCGACCAACGCAATGACAACGATAAAAAGTTCTGGCTGGTGAAATAGTACATCGAAGGTTTAGAAAAAGGCAACAAATAGACCATCACTCCTTCAACTGCCAAAATGGGAACTTCAAAACTACCTGAAAACGCGTCTCTCGTTAAATTTAGCTGGTGTTGGGGGAGGAGTTGGGAGTTCTGCCAGGTTGACAGACACGCCACGACACGCTTCGCATGCGTCAGAGCAAGGTAGGAGCGTAGAGGACCAAACCAACCACAGGAAATGAGCGACGCTGTCGAGATCGCAGCACCTTCGGACGTTGATAGCCAAGTCAACGTCTTCCGAGACAGTCTTCGCGATGGAAATGTACGCGCTCGACTTCATGGGGCGCATGGGGGGCCCGCAAATGGTGGTTTGAAACTGCTGGAAGACAAAGTGACGCTGGTGTGGCAACCCAAAGCTCTGCCGCTGCAGAATTACCTGCCGCCAGCGCTGTTGGTCAAGTTGGTCGTGAACGAAGTCAGTGTCGTGATCACAGACGCAAAAAGCGTGAGGCTCGGACGACAGACGACGAATTTTGTGCGGACGATCAAGTATTTGACGACTGAGGAGCTGCCTGCGAGTGATGACAGATGCTTGTCGCTGTGTTTCACGCGACAACCAGCTTCGACTTCTCCTACACCAGCAGGAGAGACAACTTCAGCTTCAGCTCCAACTACAACGACTACGACTGCTCCTGCGGCAGAAGAAACTCCTATCGAGACTCCTGATGTCGTTGAGTCTTTTGATTTGGAGTTCGAGGACGAGCATACACGAGACATAGCGCGTGTTTTTTTCCAACAACACGCAGGTCTGGAGGAGAGCAGTGAGTCCGAGGTTTATTCGGATATCCAGCTGCCCAGTGGGCTCCCAACCCGTTGCTACCAGGTTGTCGCACATCCATCTTTCGAACTGGCAGTGCTGATTGCTGTAGTGGGCAGCATGACTTCTGTTGGGTGGCGCTCGTTCCGATATGTGACGAACACGGACGACGAAGACGATATCACGGACGTTGCGAGGTTCGGAATGACCATCTTGGAATATTTGTTACTGGTGTTTCTTACCATGGAGCAGATCTGCAAAGCCGTCGGACTGGAAGGAATCATGCCGTTGATGCAGAGCAAATGGGACGCATTCGACCTCTGTGCAGTGATGATCAGCTGGTTAGCTGTCCTCCCGTTCTCGTCGCTAGCTGGATTTAACCTGCTTTCGCTTCGTGTGTTCCGAGGTATGCGGATTTTCAAGATGTGGAAAAGTTTTCAGGAAACAATGGAGACTTTCCTGGTTTCGCTTCCCATGGCAGGGAATGCAGTCTTATGCTATTGCTACTACCTCTTCCTGTTTGCGATCTTGGGCATGTATCTCTTCAATGACTCGCTCTCTCATCGCTGCGCCATTCAAGCAGATCCAGATACGTTTATTGCTCCTATGGCTCTCGGCGATACGAAGACGTACGTGGCTGAGACTCCGGTCCATTTCTGCCGAATTGACGACACTTTCTCGGGTTGTAAGTCTAACATGGAGTGTGTAGCCATGTCACCACCTGATCGAGGATATACCGGCTTCCACTCGTTCCAAGCCTCATTCCTTACAGTTTTCTTGATAACTCTGCGCTCCGGGTTTGGGCCATCGCTGGATGGAGCACAGCAGGCTTCATCCTACTTCTCGATCATTTATTTTATCGGATTGGTGGTTTTCGTGAGCTATATGATCCTCTCACTCTTTGTGGGGATCGTACGAGGCAGCTACATCTCCGTTTCGATAGTACGCGCTGCTAAACTCGCTCAACAAGAGAAACAAATGGAGAAATATCTCAAGAAACAGCGTGTGCAATTCCCAAAAGGAACGGAAGCATTCCCTGACGTCATGCAGGTTGTTGACGCAAAATGGCAGATCTATCGAGGACGATTCAAGGACTGGTTGTTACAGTCACCGCTCTTTACCAGATCTGATGGCACGTTCCTGAGCTGGTGCAGACTAAGACAAGACCGAATATTTTTCCTGCTTGAACCAGGAAGTCCGACAATGGACCGAATTTCGTCAATCGGCGAGTCGTTGGCTTTTGAGCACCTCATGAACCTCGTGGTATTTTTCAACTCCGTGCTGTTTGCACTTGAATACCACGGAATGAGTGCGAACTACGCTGCTCGATTGTACATGATTGAGAACTTCCTCATGCTTGTGTATGGCACGGAATTCGTCATCATTGCAGCTGCTGCCGGCGGACTTTTGAGTTATCTGCAAAACCCATGGAACCGATTAGACTTCGTGCTTCTCGTCATCGCTTGCGTAGAGTTCTTACTACTGGCCTTCTCCGTTCTGTTGTACAGCGACAGCTACGCGCGCGGGATTTTCGTACTGCGATTATTCCGTCTTGTGAGGCCGTTCCGAGTGGTTCGGCAAAACAACAAACTGTTGCTCGTGCTGGACGCCATTCTCGCTAGTGTCCCGGCCTTCCTGAGCTCCATCGCGTTCCACGTCCTTCTCAACAGTGTTTTTGCTGTTGTTGGCATGAATTTGTTCGGCGGTAACTTCCCTCTCACGATGCAGTCGCACTTTAACACGTTCAGCGACAGTATGCTCACATTGTTCAAGTTCTCGAATGGCGGCAGTATTTGGCCTATTTTCCATGCTTCGCTTCAGGCGAGTTCGTTCGGGGTGGCGTTGTTTTACTACCTCACGTACGTTGTTTTATGCCGATTCATTGCGCTTAACTTCATGCTGGTCGTACTACTCCGTAACTTCGCCATGAAGGGCGATGAAAGGAGGAAAACACTGAGTGAATTGTTCCAAGACCGAATGTTCGCTATGCAGCGTATTCATCTCTTCGACATGTACACTTTCGTTGAGGAATTCAGCAATTTGTACCAAGGGGACGTTATGAATGTGAGTTTGCCTGGAAGTGCCAAGAAGCGAGCTCAACGTGCTCTCTCAGCTTCGGAGGCGTTCAAGGCAAGGCTATTCAACGTCCTACCCACAGCAGACTTCCTAAAGCTCAAGGGTTATTATGGTACAACAACAAAAAACCATCATGAGCGCAAGTACATTCAATTAGATGGCGCTGCACCTGCTAATGGGAAGCACAAGAACCAGGCCACAGTAACCCCAATTGACGACGCTGCAGGCACCGGTGCAATTGTTCCTACGTCTACAACTACTCCAGGTCCGGAGAACCCGACAGATACTTGTGCTCCTGATGAATGGACAGGCTGGACTTCTACGGGTGGCACAACAGGCTACGTGCGGCAATTCTTTGGTGGGCATTGGCTCATGACAGACGTGTCCTTGTTCCTGTTCCCGCCGCAGTCGTGGGTGCGCTTGAAAGCTCGTCGACTGGAGAAAGAGACTGAAAAATACATCTTCGCGGCCATCGTGATCCGCACCATTATGCTGACAGTACAATCTCCGCTGTATTCGTCGTTGATTCAAGAACTCACGACGCTGAGTGATGTCGTGTACGCCTTCGTGTTATTCTTCGAGTTTGCGTTGAAAGTCATCTCTCGCGGATTCATCTTCACGCCCAAGAGTTATCTCTCGGACACGTGGAATCAAATCAACATGGTCGTGCTCATGGCTTGTTCGCTCTTGCTGTTGCTCCCCCACTCGACGATGATTTCGCTCTTCCGCCTTGGACGAGCGTTCGGTCCTATCCGAGTATTCTACCGCGTAAGGACTTTCCGCGTCATCACGGAGGCTCTCAAGCAGTCTGCCACGCCAATTTTCTACTGCGTCGTGCTTTCGGTGTTCTTGTTCTACTCGTTCGCAACGCTCGGGATGCAAATCTTCGGTGGGCGCTTCGCGTATTGCAGCGATCCAGCAGTTGACACTCAAGAGAAATGCGTCGGTGTGTTCTGGAACAGCGCCACTGGCATCTTAACTCCTCGTGTGTGGGGGAACCTCTCCGGTCTACATTTCGACAACATCACGGGTGCCATGTCTTCAATTCTCTTCTTGGTCTCAATGAAAGGCTGGCTTCCTGTGGTGAATATCGCTATGGATTTTGTAGATGACACGGACTTGAACAAGGAACACCAAGCGTCTGCCATTGCATCGACGTATTTCGCCGGGTTTTTCGTTGCATTCTTGTTTTTCACGAGATTCTACCTACTAAAAGTTTTCGCAGGTATCCTCATGAACAATTTCCGATGTTACAATGGAACTCTATTACTCACGAACCTCCAGCTCATCTGGTTACGCAAGAAGCAGGCGATTGTAGCGATGCGTCCCAAGTATCCGCTACCTACCAGCAGATTCATGCAACTTGCTCAGGTTTACATGCAAAAGCGTTCTTTTCGTGGGTTTATTAGCACTGTGGTGATTTTGCACACATCGTTGCTAGCCTGGTACCGATCTCCAATACACCGCGCGACTACCGACGGTGACGTGGATGTCGCGGCTGGCGTCTGGTGGTTCCACTACATTTTCGCGTTGATATACGCATTCGATGCAGTGCTTCGTGTTGCTGCTGTTGGCTGGCGAGATTTTCTCATGAAAGGTTTTACTTGGAGAACGTTCAACAGCTGCACAGCTTTCATTATGCTCGTCGGGCCGCTCATTTCGGACTCTCCTGTTCTACTCATCTTGGGTATGACACGAGCATTCGACTTCAAGCATCTCTCTTTAGTGCTGGAGAGATCTCGAGCTCTTCGGACATTGTTCCGAACTCTGTTGGCAAGCGTTCAGCTCACACTAAAGGTGACACTTTTGCTAGGTTACGTGCTGTTCGTCTTCGCGATTGTAGGCGTACAAGTGTTTTCACTTACGCGTTGGGCGTCCGGATTGAACGCCAATCTGAATTTGACAACATTCCCTAGCGCTTACTCGGCGTTTGTCAAGTTTGCTGCAGGCGAAGACTGGTACGCTACGTACTTGGCATCCAGTATAGCACCACCTCAGTGTGTTCTTTGGGGACGCTCAGCAGTGTCGACCAGCTATTCGAGTGACTGTGGGTCTCCAACGATCAGTGCTCTCTTTTTCAACATTTTCTACGTCTTAGTTGTGTTGATTCTGCAGAATTTGTACGCTTCTACGATGGTGGACACGTACGTGTTGATGTCAGCAAGAGCGGACGATAACGAACAGCTTTTGGGTTTCCAGGCTGACCATCTCCAGCGTTTTCAGACGATTTGGAGCGACTTCGACACGGATGCATTGGGTTTACTACACAGGAAACACTTGCTGGCATTGCTCACAAAGCTAGAACCACCTCTAGGGCTTGGCACGCACAAGGCCATGCTCGACAGTTTGGCCACTGAAGAAATGAAACCCGACGAGTGGACTGCACTATGCATCGCAGTCCACCGACGTCGACGCGAAACGTTTCACGATATTGAAGCGCGTATTGCCGAACTCACTTATCGCGTACGTCTTGGTCTTGGCAGCTACGATGGTCTCAATGGCAGTGTGAACGTCAGTACGAATCCAGACTTGGCCTGTCCTCCCAACATGTTTCGCTTCACCGATCTGCTACTGGTGCTCACTATGCGAGGCCTACCACTCGAGAGCTTGACAGTCCAAGAAAAAGTGGATGAGCTCGCCATGCGTGGATATGCCTTCCGCCACCGCAAAACGATCATTATCCAGTCAACTTTCAGG